>JAHLJT010007263.1:0-25151 GCA_031308135.1 Acheta domesticus
GATCTCACGCTGCCACGTTGGCCCCCTCTGCGCTGGAAACGACACGCGCGTGTGTGGCGTTTGTGGCGCTGACAAAGCTTCCTGCGAAGTGGAGCGCCCGTAGTTGCGTCGGGTGCCACGGAGGATTGCGTCACTGCTGAGGTGGCTCAGTACAACGACTGTTGCCGCGGAAGCTCCTCTGTCCGGGAGATCCTGGGGTTCGAATTCAGGCGGTGGTGGAATATCAACACACAGCTAGTTGGTCGGATTGAGATGATAACTATCTAGAGGATAATTCTAGAGGCCGGCTGCTCGGCGGGTAGTTTTTCCTGGTTACTCCGATCAATTCCAGGGGAACGCCGGAGCAGTAGCGTAACAAACGGTCCCCGGTCTTCCCTTACATATTTCTCCTCCCTCCCCCCATACACACTTTCGTTACACCACCACACATGTCCTGATGGTGGGGCTGCCACTTTGTTCCTTCAGGCGTGCACTGGTTTTATATCAAGGTGTACTTCCTTTAGGCAGATTGCCGGTCAAGGCTGTAGATCCCTACTTGACCCATTACGATGAACTCCGCATGAAAAGAGTTGCTTCTTCCGCTCTTCGCACTAGCTTCAATACGTGGACTCTTGAAGTCTTCGCACGTATCCCTGCGCAATGGGACCTCGGAACCTCCGAGGTTAGGGATCATTTTGAATAACATTTATTATTTTGGGGGAAACATTACATGAAAGCCTTGGGAGATATTCAAAATTTTCCCAAAAATGGTTCCACATTTTTTATTATTTATTTATAGAAATACTTATAAGAAAACGTATGCTTCAAAAAAATAGAATGATTGGTCTGCGGATTCTACCTATTAAATGAATCAGCCTTTTGAATAAAAATATTTACTTCGTTTATTGAGTTCAGTATTTATTCAATGAAATTTGTTATTTTAATGACAAATATTGCTTTCGTGCTATTATTTTCTTGGCATGCCATTCGACCGAAATATTTCTTTCTTTCATTGGTAAGGCATTTTTAACGTCAATCTGTTATTCTCATTACAAAAACTTCATCAATTTATCCTTTCGATATTCATCAATTTTTCCGCGGCGCTTTCAATTCACGACGTTGTTCTTATAGAATGTGTTGCTGTTAAAGGCACATGTTCCAACGGGGAATCTTGAAGTCCACCGGGAATTTTCTGTTCTTGTAGCTTGATGTTAACATTGAAAATTATTTGCCTCTAACATGAATACCAATCAGCCATGATATTAATGAAATTATTTTTTAAAATCTTAATTCTTAACCCTAATAACCTAACACTGATATTTAAATTGGTTACATACTTCGTCTAGTTTTTACACTGGCGTTAGCTAAAGGCCCTGTTTTGGTAAATATACAATTAAAATATTTCTTATCTTCCGTATCAGAATACCGTCGAGAAGCATTCGAATCCGAATAGCTTGTACCAGAGGAGAAGAACCCAGAGAAAACCAGGGACCTGTGCAGTTAATCCCCTAATTTGAAACGAAAAGTTTCTCCTTCCCTAGTTCATTAAAAGAATTCATTTCTCCAAGCATCAGAAAAAACTTACAGCGTAAAATTTGGATTAGAGATGAATACATTTTTTTGTAATATCTTTTCAATGAAAAACAATTCACTGTCTCTTCTAGTCTGAAACTCTCGCGGGTCGTGAAACTCTTGTTGCTTTATTTACGTTTTATCCAATAAGGCTACAGTATGTAATTTTTGTAAACGGGTCATTCCATATTAAATCAACACAGTTTTACTTAAAATTTTACCTCACCATTTTAGATTCAGATGAAATTTGACACATATGTAGTATGATTGGAGAATAAGAAAACTACAAATGTTTAGTAAAATATTTCCACTCGTTTGTGAAATACAGACATCTTGCAATTTTGCAAAATTGTGTTCCAGAAATTGTTTAAATTGATGTAGAACCTCTCCCAATTAAGATAGAGAGTTGGTACAGGTGTCAGTTTGCAGCTTTCTTTATGACCTTTTATATGATATACAAAACATATATGATAATAAAACACAACACACTCACCAACAAAAACACTAAATTTATAATTTGTATAAATTAGATCTTATAATTTGAAATAAAATGCATTTTAAATCAGTAAAATCTAGGGTAAGTAAAAAATTGTGCATTTTAAGTAAAGATTACCATATGAACCCATTGCAGTCCCATGTTTAAACTTGTACCAACTGTTTGGAAACATATACGGATTATTTTAGATTTTTTTCAATTTCTTTAATGATGAGCATTTTGAAAAAACTCAAAATCAAAATTTTAAATTCAAATTTGAAAACGATTTTGGACCCAACCCCTATTGAGTTGTATATCATATAAAAGGCCATAAAGAAAGCTGAAAAAATGACACCTGTTTCAGCTCTCTATCTTAATTTGGAGAGGTTCTACATCAATTTTAAAATTTTCGGGAACACAATTTTGTAAAATTTTACAATTTTACATTTCACAAACGGGTGGAAATATTTTACTCAAAATTTGTAATTTTCTTATTCTCCATTCATACTACCTATGTGTCAAATTTCATCTGAATCTTAGATGGTGATGTAAAATGACTGTGTTGATTTAATAGGGAATGGCCCAAACGCGTTGTACAACTTGGATATTGCCATTTCCGGGTTCAAATATTCTAAAATTAAATATTGTTTGAATAAATGTGTAGCAAAATTCCCTTGAGTATATTTGGTGTATTTAACTATTGCCGGAAAAAGAAATGCAAATGATCAACTTTTTTAATTGTCGGGAATTTGGAGTTAAACTGAGAAATTGATGGTGGAAGAATAACAAGAATCTCTTACTAAAGTTCTGAGTTTCAATCCTAGCGCGGGGAAAAAATTCGAAATAATTTTTACGACCTTACAGTAACGAATTACTACGCATCCATTACAAATCATACGAGAAATATATTACTGTAGCACTACCAGCTTTCTTTACATTACTTTTTCCGTACTACATTACATGCAAAAGAAACATAGGTTTTCTACTTTAGCTTTACATTATCCGGAATACGTTTTCATTAAGGAATAAATTGGGTACTTTTATACAAATATTTAATTTATATAAAAGTATTATTTATACTTTTATAATAATACTTACTATCTATTTTATTATAATATTATTATAAATAATAGTATTATTTATAATAATACTATTATTTATAATAATAATAGTTTGCACTAAAAATAGAAATACAACAATGACGAAAAATACAGCCTGGAAATCATCATGGCTCATGATTGAGTTCGCATGAGAACTCCCTTTCCCGGCCTCCCTCCTTTTCGCAAAATATGTTCTCTTG
Organism: Acheta domesticus; assembly: GCA_031308135.1. Classification (NCBI taxonomy): domain Eukaryota; kingdom Metazoa; phylum Arthropoda; class Insecta; order Orthoptera; family Gryllidae; genus Acheta; species Acheta domesticus. Next base: position 3,327 of record JAHLJT010007263.1, read on the forward strand.
CTTTTCGCGAAACCTATCCACAGAAACGTCACACATCGTCGGGTTCCATTCCGGGGTATAGGTGCACCACTGCTCGGCTCCAGCGTTGCCACATGATTAAATGTGTATCCCAGAACCAACTTTCAAAAATACTGATACTTCCAGTAAAATTCCTGGTACCAATGATAATTGATTATGAAACTTTTTATTTATTTATTTATTTATTTATTTGTCAAAAAAACAGTAAAAACTGTATATGACGTGTGGGGAAAGAAATTTATCTGCGCACATTTTCTTGAGGGCCAGAATGACAAAAAAAAAGATGAATTTAGAAAATAATTATTTTAGAAAATAAAGATATTTGAAAAATGTTTGTTCCCGAGTTATAGAAAATCAATTTTTAACTGTAAATGAACTACAAGCAAAAGGAGTGCTCAACAAAACGTGCGCACAGTGAAGCTACATTTACGTCCAGAAGCAAAACAAGGGGCCATCTCAGCATTTGCTCAAACTTTTCATATTATAACTCTATTATGTATTTAACGCGCACAGGAAGTTCGTTAATTCAACTCGATCTCAAGTCACTTTATATCAATAAACTAAACGGAAGCATGGTGGGAAGATTTTTCTTTCCATCATAAAGGGAAGACTAAGATGTATCCTTTTCTCCTATAGCATGTGCTGGAAAAACACTATGTGACTCAATGTTTCATGGTAGTATTTTCACTAATATCACAATTATTTGTAAGTGATGATTATTTAATGTTAAATTATTGAATTACAAAATATTACACGAATCTTAAATCGTACATAATCAATTACCGTAGACCTAAAATCATGTCATTGAACCCGTAACCACAGACATGAATTTATGTTACGCAACCACAGACGTGGAATCAAACTGACCCCGCATGTTTTCCCGGGAATTTGTCTTACTAATTTACTTTTCCAAATTATTTTTTGTATATTGTATTGTGTATTGTGAAAGTACTTTTATAATAAAGAAAATGTTTAAAAGTTTTATGAGATAATAATAAAAATTAATTACTTTTTAATTGCTTCTCTGTAGTCGAGCTATTCAGATTAAACATCTAATGCAAATACAGAGCGTTCAAAACGTCGCTCCGCAGTGGCCGTCTCCGCACCCCACTATTCTTTACGGGGAGAAACGGCAACATCGCGGGCTCATCCAGCGCGACGGCGCTGGATGATCACAATTCTATAATAAGTGTAAAAGGGTAACGCTTTGCCTTCAAAATTCTGGTAAACATTTTCAACACAAGATGTAATAAGATCATTATCAAAAGTAAACAATATACTGTTTATTTCAAATGCGTTTTATTTTAGTGTCGCTATTTTTTTCACTGCATTTCTTGTTTCATATCATGTTTCTTTGTTGCTGTTGCGTAACGGACCAGAGCGAAGGCGCCGTCGCTGTTTCAGTCAGCGTTGTTGCCGTTTGCGCATAAAGGATTGTGGAGTGGGAAGACAAGAACTGCGGAGAGACTTTTTGAATGCTCTGTATAACGAAATAACACATTTAACAATATTTTATAAATACTTTTAATGTTTTATTGCTATTATAATTGGTACGTATAGTTGACAAACGACCGCACTGAGCATGTTTACGAGAGCAACAAATGGTATTTGTTTTCCTCATAGTGTCTTGGGACAAATAGAGAAGCATTTTCTTCATGATAGTTTTTCATATTTTCCTGTTTCCTACTACTCTCATCCTAGCATTTTTTGTATTGAAATTCTGAAGTCTTCTCTAAAACGTGTGTTAGACAATTTTAATGCTAATTCCTTGATAACTAGTTCCTTAAATATTTTACAAAATTCAGCATTGTTATTAATGTCATTAGCGCTAAACGAGAAAAATATCAAGAATAGTGCTTGAAAACTAAGCAGATAATACTACGGATAATGCTGAAAAAAATTTTAAAAAATGTATGAATACAATAAATGTAACTCAAAATGCAAAAAATATTACATACATGCCTGCTTTCATTAGTGTTAAGTAATTTTTCTGACACGCAGAGCTAATTTTAACAGGAAATAAATCTGATAAATCAAGATCTATAAAATCGACAATCCGCATTCGCAACAATCAAGAGTTGGTTTCAAGGTACTGAAGTCTTGGTGGAAATAGCAGGAGTGCTAAAACAATAAATAAAACTGTAAAAGAGAGCGGAGTCAATTTCACTCCGGTCTCTGGTTACGGGTTGAGCGTACCAGGATGTCTTCATCCTTGTACATCGTATTTTCATCAAAATCATGGTACAAATACTAGGATCCCGCTACGCCTGGCAACACTGCGTGGCTCTGCCTATTTCTTCCACCTCTGAGAAGTGAGCGTCGAGTGAGTTGAGCAGTTGGCTGCGATGTATTGGAAGGCCTGCGGTCGAGTACCCTCGACATTCATCTCGCCCTGTCGGAGATGATATCTAAAAAGAAATGTGTCCTTGTGACTCTCCATGAGAACATACGTAATGAATGGGAAACTGGATTTAATAATGGAACTGGGTGAGTGGCTCTGATGGAGCTGCAACAGCGAATCAACAACATCATTAGTGCCATAAAGAAATGGACCCTCCATATCAATACGAAAGATACAAAATACAATGCTACAATATCAAAACTCAAACTGATATTTTAAAATGGATATATGTCACCAAATAATATTAAGTGCAATTCTTCCTTTTATAAGTATTGGAAAGTATTGTCGTGGATGCGATGCTACACTTGACGACATTAATTCGGAAGTGATCGAAATATTACCTGCTTGTTCCGAAAATAATAAAACCCTGTCCCAGGATATGGAGCCTTTTGAAATGAATGAAAGAGAAAGCACAGAGTGCACAGAGGAACCGAATATAAATAAAACAAATAATGTGGACACGGGGCATTTCGAGGATGTTTTATTGCAACAGCTCTCTCGCGAAGCAAACGCTCCGTTGAGTGACGGCCCCGAAGGCAAGGAGGAGGAAAGACTGGCTGCCGAAGACGAAAGAGCGAAATCTGACGACGGTGCACAGCGCTGGTGGACGCGGGCTCTCGGCTCCCTCCGCCCTCGCCGCCGCCGCCGCCGCCCCCAGCGCCACACCGCCGCCGCCGTCGCCGCCCCACGCGTCTCGTGGCTCCAAAAAGATATTTTGCTGCTGTTTCCTCGGATGCGACGACGAGGAGGAGAAGAAGAAGGATGAAGCTGATCCGCAACTCAATCATGATTCACTGATTATGAAAGGATTGTCAGGAAGTTTATTTTTCAGTAATTATCAATATGTCACAGATTGCAAGTCGTATTACGGCATTTAAGTTTGAATACTCAAATTAATGCTGGTTTTTTGTTATACAACCAGTGCAATTTTTATTATTTTATTTATCTGTAAAATAAAAGTGTAACAACTCGTTTTGAATAAAAATGAAAACTGCAATGCTGTTTATATTTCGTAGTTAACACCATCCGTAGTAGTTTCGATATGGTTTGTTCAGCGAGAAGTCAGCTGTGGTCCACTGTTTGATCTGTCACAATGGCGGGCAATGCGGGGAATGCATGATTAGATGTGTTATTTCATGTTGTTGCGTTTCTACTACTTTTGTACTCTTATTGGGTTATGTATGCAATTAAAATTTCACATTTTTCATGTAATATTCTAACATATGGAAATATTTTAGTTAGTGATTTTCTGAATTGGGGAATTTCTCACAAAACATTCTAAAATAACATTAGCATTAGTGTGTTCCAAAAATCAATGAACTTCGTAATTACTTAAGTTAAAATCAACTCTTTAACTCAATGTTAATACTATATTAACCCTTACATACTCGGGCTGGCGTACTTTGTACGCGACTTGATGTGTTATCGCCGTAGGTATCAGTTAACTTCAGTACCCGTTCGACCTAGTCCTCGCTGGAAGCATTCAATTGTATCCTCCTCGATAGTTACGTAAGATTTACTGCAGTGGCTAGACGATTGTATTTCCATTGCAAAGGGTTCGTTGGCGTACTTTCTACGCTGCCAGTGCGAGTTTTCATTATCTTTTATCACAGTTTCTACAACTACAATTATGAAGATTTTTTTAATGAAATGTGTTCACCATGAAACAGAGGTCATGTCAAATTATCGATAATATGAGAATTTCTTGCGTAATTTTGCCTCAAACGTAGACAATTCTCAATTTTTAAACAATTATTATCTCAAAAAAACCGAACGGCTCAAATGTTTTATTCAATTTTTCCCTCGTATGAATCAAAAGAACTGAAAAGTATATGGCGCTGGTCCAATTTCCGGCGCACTATCTCTGTATTTTTGAAAATTGGACAAAAAATCCCAAATGGTAAATTAGATTTTCCTGCTCTCCATTTAATGCATTGCCAGAATATTGTTTCCAAAATGGAAACACTGCGACAGCAGTTTCTTAGGATTTTTTTGATTTTGCCAGTCGTTTGTTTTATCCTACAATGTAGAAAACGTTCGTATGGAAGGAAGTAGATTTAAGGCATGAAATAGATTGAAGATAGAACTAATAAAGACATTGTCTTTTACTTTAAGAAGTTGTGGTCACTAATTATGATATTAAGAAATTTAGCTCACTTGGACCATGAATGGACCTGCATTGATTGGAAAATTGCGTCACTGCTGAGGTGGCTCAGTACAACAACTGTTGCCGAGGCAGCGCCTCTGTCAGGGAGATTCCTAGGGTTCGAATTCAGACGGTGGTGGAATATCGACACACGCTGTACAATAGCTAGTTGGTCGGATTGAGATGATAACTATCTAGAGGATAATTTTAGAGGCCGGCTGCTCGGCGGGTAGTTTTTCCTGGTTTTCCCGATCAATACCAGGGCAACGCCGGAGCAGTAGTGTAACAAACGGGCCCGCGGTCTTCCCTTTCATATTTTTTCTTCCCTCCCCTCCCCCACACACACGCATTCGTAACACCCCCGCACATGTCCTGATACTGGGGCTGCCAATTTCGGTCCTTCAGGCTTGCACTGGTTTTATACCAAGGTGTACTTCCTTCAGGCAGATTGCCGGTCAAGGCTGTAGATCCCTACTTGAACCCATTACGATGAACTCCACATGAAACCCCAATGAAAAGGGTTGCTCTTCCACTCTTCGCCCCTTCGCACCATCATCATTGCTGCACGGGCTTTTCAAGTCTTCACACGTATCCCTGCGCAGTGGGACCTCGGAACACTCCGAGGTTAGGATCATTTTGAATAACATTTATTATTTTTGGGGTGAACATACATGAAGCCCTTGGGACATATTCAAAATGTTCCCAAATATTGTTCTAAAATTTTCTTAATCTTTATTTATAGAAATACTTACTAGAAAACATTTTTGTTTTTTAAAAAATAGAATGATTGGTCCGCGCAGTCCACCTATTAAATGAATCACCTTTTTTGGAATAAAAATATTTACTTCGTTTATTGAATTCAGTAGTTACTTACTCAATCACATTTGTCATTTTAATGGCAAATATTGCTTTCGTGGTATTATTTCTCTTGGCATGCCATTCGACCGAATTATTAATTTCTTTCATTGAAGGACTTTTTTAATGTCAATCTATTATTCTCTTTACAAACACCTTATAAATTTATCCGTTCGATAATTTCCGCGGCGCTTTCAATTCCCGACGTTGTTCTTTATAGAATGTGTTTGCTGGTAAAGTAGCGTGTTTCAACGGAGAACCTTGAAGTTCATCGGGAATTTTCTGTTCTTGGATCTTGATGTTAATAATGAAAATTATCTGCCCCTAATCTGAATATCAATTACCCATGATATTAATAAAAGTATTATATTAAAAAAACTTAATTCTTAACCTAATCATATCCGTATTTAAATTGCTTACATAGTCCACAAATGCATCTATTGCATCTGATTAGTGTTTAAAACGGCGCTAGCTAAAGGACCTTTTTTGATAATAAGTACTTAGATTACTTAGAATATTTCCTATTCTCCGTCACCTTCGATCCGAAATAGCTTCTAATAGCAGGAGCCCCCAGACAAAATTTAGCCTGGCATTAATCCATGGGGGTCCCTCATTTCAACAAAAAAGTTTCTCTTCCCTTATTTTTAAAAGAATCCATTCTCAGTGCATCAGAAATAACTTACAGCGTAAATGTGATTAGAGATGCTACATTTTTTTAAATTTCTTTTGAATGAAAAACAATTCACTGTCTTACAGTCTGGAACCTTATTGAGTTCTGAAATTTTTATTGCTTTATTTGTTTTATACAATATGGCTACAGTATATAATTTTTACTCCCGTATACTTACTTATACACGTAGTGGTAAACGTAGTGTAGGGAAAGTTATGTAATGCTGCGCGAAAAAATGGCGCATTTTCGGCGGAAGAAAATTCATTGCGGGGCCGTGATAACGAAAAAGTGGATAAAACCAGTTGCTAAATTAAAAAAAAATCCCTAACTCGTGGTGTACCCAGAAACCCTCTTTTGTGGGTCCTTGTTACCGGAAAATCAATCGAAAGGAAAACGTCCGTCTGTCCGTCCGTCCGTCTGTGAATACTGCTAGCGCCTAAACCCATACGTACGATTTCTTCCAAAATTGATATTCTATGGTCGATCTGGTTCAGTCGAAGCTTTGCGATTTTGAAAATGATTCTGTAAAATTTGGGAGTACTTTACATGAAACCCCCCGGACATTTTAAAAATTTTATTAGAAACGACTCCAATTTTTTCTTTACATTTCTTGTAAGAATAGACTAAAATACACTTATTAAGGTGGCATAGTTCCGATTTTCACGGTTAACTCTGAATTTTCCAAAATTGACGTAGTTAAAAATTTTTTTCGGCCTCTTTCTACAACTACAAAATTGAAGATAGAAATTTTTCTTTTAAATAAAATATGTTGTCCTAAGTGAGTTCTTTCATTAATGTCATAGACATATTTTTGAAAAAAATAGTAGTTTTCGCACAATATTGCGTACCATATGTGCAATTTTAAATAATTACAAAAACAAGATTTTCTGAAAAAGGGCTCCAAATTTGTTCTTAAACTTTTGTTAGGTATAGTGCCTAACTTATTTTATGAGATGAGATAAACGACATACTGCTCTATTCTTTAGTTTTTTTAAATATTGGAAAAATGTAATATTGTTGAGTTGTCTTTTACGTCTTTAATTTTTACATTGGCGGCGAATTTTTCACATTTATTATATTTACGAGAGCTTTTCTACATGTGCATTAAATAATGTCAAGTAAGTTTTGAAAACACAACCGTTTTCTGTGAAAAGTAGCTCAAAATTCCCGCATTTTCAGAAATGCTCAAACGCTGTTTTCTCATATATGGCTGAAAATTTTTACTTCAAACATTTGTAACGGATAGTGCTAATGACACTCCTTTAATATGACGTAAAGTTTATTTTCAGTTATTGTTTTGTTTTTTCAAAATTAATATAAATGTAATTTTTTTTGATAGATCTCTCACATCTTGAATATGCACATTACCAGCAATTTGTAACAATTATTATATTTGTGAGTATAAGTGCTTCAAATAACTTCAAATTAAGAATTTTTCGAAAACTCAAAAATTTTCTGTGGAAATGAGCTTCAAATTTCGCATTTTTAGTAGCGCTGAAACACAATCCTCAATAAAACGGCACATAATTTTGGAAAGAAAATTGCCATTTAGGATTAGATTTTTGTGTTCTTTAATAGTCTAAAATTAATATTTCCCTTCTACCAATAGGACACCGAAAAATTAAGAAAATGGCAAAAAAATGTACTTTTGCGGACATACATGGCAGCTGGCAAGAAAGAGTATGTGGCAATTCCGAATCGTTAGCAAAGACCAGAGGAAATAGAAAACTAATACGGGATAGTCTGTGCCATTCTGTAGCACTAGTTTAAACTCGTTATACAACCTGGATATTGCCATTTCCGGGTTCAAATATTCTAAGAAAATTGAACTTATTGAATGTGTAGCAAATGTTCCTTGAGTTCATTTGATATATCCACTATTGCCGAAAATAGAAATGCAAATGATCAACTATTTTGATTGTCGGGTATTTGAAGTTTAACTGAGAAATTGTTGGTTGAAAGATAACAATATCGCTTACTAATTTTGTAAATTTCAATCCTCGCGCCAAGAAAAACCACATTTTTGGAAACAGTTCTTACGGCCTTACAGCAATGAGTTACTACGCATCCATTACAAATCGTACGAGAAAATATATATTATTCTAGTACCACCAGCTCTTTTTACATTACTACATTACATGCAAAAAAAATGACTTAAAAATTTTCTTGAGTTACATTAACCGGAAAACGTTTTCAAACGAGGAAAAAGAACCAAAAAATAAGTCGAGTAGTTTTGTACAAATATTTAATTTATATTTCAGTCGGTACTAATAATCAGAAATGCTTATAATTGAGGACTTTTTATTGAAGATTGGAAATTTTGCCCTTTTTATGTTGACACATTTTAGTCGAAGAAAATATAACTCTGTCCTTAGAATATTTTGCACTAAAAATAGAAATACAATAATGACCGCTAAATACAGTCTCGAAGTCATCAAGGTGCGCGATTGAATTCTCTTGAGAACTCCCTTACGCCTAACAATTGATTTTCGCAAAAATACGTCCCGTTGCTTTTCGTGGAACGTATCCACAGAAACGTCACACATCGTCGAGTTCCATTCCGGGGTATAGGTGTACAACTGCTCGGCTCTGCCTATTTCTTCCACCCCTGAGCAGTGAGCGTCCTGTGTGTCGAGCAGTTGGCTGCGATGGAAGGCCTGCACTCGAGTACCCTCGACATTCATCTCGCACTGTCGAAGATTATATCTAAAAAGAAATGTGTCCTTGTGACCCTCCATGACAGCATACGTAATGAATGGAAACTGGATTTAATAATGGAAATGGATGAGTTGGTTCTGATGGAGCTGCAACAGCGAATCAACAACATAATTAGTGCCATAAAGAAATGGACTCTCCACTTCAATACGAAAGATAACAAAATACAATGCTACAACTTAAAAACTGAAACTGATATTTTAAAATGGATATATGTCACCAAAAATAATATTAAGTGCAATTCTTCCTTTTATAAGTATTGAAAAGTATTTTCCTGGATGCGATGCTACACTTGACGACATTAATTCGGAAGTGATGGTAATATTACCTGCTTGTTCCGAAAATAATAAAACCCTGTCCCAGGATATGGAGCCTTTTGAAATGAATGAAAGAGAAAGCACAGAGTGCACAGAGGAACCGAATATAAATAAAACATATAATGTGGACACGGGGCATTTCGAGGATGTTTTATTGCAACAGCTCTCTCGCGAAGCAAACGCTCCGTTGAGTGACGGCCCCGAAGGCAAGGAGGAGGAAAGACTGGCTGCCGAAGACGAAAGAGCGAAATCTGACGACGGTGCACAGCGCTGGTGGACGCGGGCTCTCCGCTCCCTCCGCCCTCGCCGCAGCCGCCGCCGCCCCCAGCACCACACCGCCGCCGCCGCCGCCGCCCCACGCGTCTCGTGGCTCCAAAAAGATATTTTGCTGCTGTTTCCTCGGATGCGACGACGAGGAGGAGAAGAAGAAGGATGAAGCTGATCCGCAACTCCAGCATGATTCACTGGTTGTGAAAGGATTGTCAGGAAGTTTATTTTTCAGTAGATAATCAATATATCCCTAATTGCAAGTCGTATTACGACATTTCATGTTTGAACAAGTTAACACTGGTTTGTTGTTATATAACCAGTGCAACTTTTATTATTTTAATTTATATGTAAATTAAAAGTGTAACAACTCGTTTTGAATAAAAATGAAACTGCAATGCTGTTTATATTTCGTAGTTAACACCATCCGTAGTAGTTTCGATATGGTTTGTTCAGCGAGAAGTCAGCTGTGGTCCACTGTTTGATCTGTCACAATGGCGGGCAATGCGGGGAATGCATGATTAGATGTGTTATTTCATGTTGTTGCGTTTCTACATACTTTTGTACTCTTATTGGGTTATGTATGCAATTAAAATTTCACATTTTTCATGTAATATTCTAACATATGGAAATATTTTAGTTAGTGATTTTCTGAATTGGGGAGTTCTCACAAAACATTCTCAAATAACATTAGCATTAGTGTGTTCCAAAAATCAATGAACTTCGTAATTACTTAAGTTAAAATCAACTCTTTAACTCAATGTTAATACTATATTAACCCTTACATACTCGGGCTGGCGTACTTTGTACGCGACTTGATGTGTTATCGCCGTAGGTATCATTTAACATCAGTACCCGTTCGACCTATCCTCGCTGGAAGCATTCAATTGTATCCTCCTCGATAGTTACGTAAGATTTACTGCAGTGGCTAGACGATTGTATTTCCATTGAAAAGTGGTCGTTTGCGTACTATGTACGATTCCAGTGTGAGTTTTCATTATCTTTTATCACGGTTTCTACAACTACAATTATGAAGATTTTTTTATTGAAATGGTTTCACCTGAAACAGAGGTAATGTCAAATTATCGATAATATGAGAATTTCTTGCGCAATTTTGCCTCAAACGTAGACAATTCTCAATTTTAAAACAATTATTATCCCAAAAACGGCTCCAAATGTTTATTAAATTTTTCACTTGTATGAAGCAAAGAACTGAAAAGATAATGGCGCTGGTCCAATTTCCGGCGCACTCTCTGTATTTTTGAAAATTGGAAAAAAAACCCAAATTGTAAATTAGATTTTCCTGCTCTTTATTTAATGCATATCCAGAATATTGTTTCCAAAATGGAAACACTGCGACAGCAGTTTTTTAGGATTTTTTTAATTTTTGCCAGTCGTTTGTTTTATCCTACAATGTGGAAAACGTTCGTATGGGAGGAAGTAGATTTTTAGGCATGAAATATATTGAAGATAGAACTAATAAAGACATTTCTTTTACTTTAAGAAGTTGTTGTCCCTAATTATGATATTCAGAAATTTAGCTCACTTGGACCATGAATGGACCTGCATTGATTGGAAAAATTGCGTCACTGGTGAGGTGGCTCAGTACAACAACTGTTGCCGAGGCAGCGCCTCTGTCAGGGAGATCCGAGGGTTCGAATTCAGTCGGTGGTGGAATATCGACACACGCTGTACAATAGCTAGTTGGTCGGATTGAGATGATAACTATCTAGAGGATAATTTTAGATGTCGGATGTTCGGCGGGTAGTTTTTCCTGGTTTTCCCGATCAATACCAGGGCAACGCCGGAGCAGTAGTGTAACAAACGGGCCGCGGTCTTCCCTTTCATATTTTTTTCTTCCCTCCCCTCCCCCACACACACGCATTCGTAACACCCCCCGCACATGTCCTGATACTGGGGCTGCCAATTTCGGTCCTTCAGGCTTGCACTGGTTTTATACCAAGGTGTACTTCCTTCAGGCAGATTGCCGGTCAAGGCTGTAGATCCCTACTTGACCCATTACGATGAACTTCACAGGAAACCCCAATGAAAAGGGTTGCTTCTTCCACTCTTCGCACCATCATCATTGCTGTTCGGGCTTTTCAAGTCTTCACACGTATCCGTTCGCACTGGGACCTCGGAACACTCCGAGGTTAGGAATCGTTTATTATTTTGGGGGGAACATTTCATGAAGCCCTTGGAACATATTCAAAATGTTCCCAAATATTGTTCTAAAATTTTCTTAATCTTTATTTATAGAAATACTTACTAGAAAATATTTTTTTTTTTAAATAGTGTGACTGGTCCGCGCAGTCAACCTATTAAATGAATCGGCCTTTTTGGAATAAAAATATTTACTTCGTTTATTGAATTCAGTACTTATTCGATGAAATTTGTTATTTTAATGACAAATATTGCTTTCGTGGTATTATTTCTCTTGGCATGCCATTCGACCGAATTATTAATTTCTTTCATTGGTAAGGACTTTTTTAATGTCAATCTATTATTCTCTTTACAACAACCTTATAAATTTATCCGTTCGATAATTTCCGCGGCGCTTTCAATTCCGACGTTGTTCTTATAGAATGATTTGCTGGTAAAGTAGCGTGTTTCAACTGAGAACCTTGAAGTTCATCGGGCATTTTCTGTTCTTGGATCTTGATGTTAATAATGAAAATTATCTGCCCCTAATCTGAATATCAATTACCCATGATATTAATAAAAGTATTATATTAAAAAAATCTTAATTCTTAACCTTAATCATATCACGTATTTACGTTAATCCATGGGGGTCCCTCATTTCAAACAACAAAGTTTCTTCTTCCGTTATTCATTAAAAGAATCCATTTCTCAGTGCATCAGAAATAACTTACAGCGTAAAATGTGAATTAGAGATGCATACATTTTTTAAAATTTCTTTTGAATGAAAAACAATTCACTGTCTTACAGTCTGGAGCCTTATTGAGTTCTGGAATTTTTATTGCTTTATTTGTTTTATACAATATGGCTACAGTATATAATTTTTACTCCCGTATACTTACTTATACACGTAGTGGTAAACGTAGTGTAGGGAAAGTTATGTAATGCTGCGCGAAAAAATGGCGCATTTTCGGCGGAAGAAAATTCATTGCGGGGCCGTGATAACGAAAAAGTGGATAAAAACCAGTTGCTAAATTAAAAAAAAAATCCCTAACTCGTCGTGTACCCAGAAACCCTCTTTTGTGGGTCCTTGTTACCGGAAAATCAATCGAAAGGAAAACGTCCGTCTGTCCGTCCGTCCGTCTGTGAATACTGCTAGCGCCTAAACCATACGTACGATTTCTTCCAAAATTGATATTCTATGGTCGATCTGGTTCTAGTCGAAGCTTTGCGATTTTGAAAATGATTCTGTAAAATTTGGGAGTACTTTACATGAAACCCCCCGGACATTTTAAAAATTTTATTAGAAACGACTCCAATTTTTTCTTTACATTTCTTGTAAGAATAGACTAAAATACACTTATTAAGGTGGCATAGTTCCGATTTTCACGGTTAACTCTGAATTTTCCAAAATTGACGTAGTTAAAAATTTTTTTCGGCCTCTTTCTACAACTACAAAATTGAAGATAGAAATTTTTCTTTTAAATAAAATATGTTGTCCTAAGTGAGTTCTTTCATTAATGTCATAGACATATTTTTGAAAAAAATAGTAGTTTTCGCACAATATTGCGTACCATATGTGCAATTTTAAATAATTACAAAAACAAGATTTTCTGAAAAAGGGCTCCAAATTTGTTCTTAAAACTTTTGTTAGGTATAGTGCCTAACTTATTTTATGAGATGAGATAAACGACATACTGCTCTATTCTTTAGTTTTTTTAAATATTGGAAAAATGTAATATTGTTGAGTTGTCTTTTACGTCTTTAATTTTTACATTGGCGGCGAATTTTTCACATTTATTATATTTACGAGAGCTTTCTACATGTGCATTAAATAATGTCAAGTAAAGTTTTTGGAAAACACAACCGTTTTCTGTGAAAAGTAGCTCAAAATTCCGCATTTTCAGAAATGCTCAAACGCTGTTTTCTCATATATGGCTGAAATTTTTACTTCAAACATTTGTAACGGATAGTGCTAATGACACTCTTTAATATGACGTAAAGTTTATTTTCAGTTATTGTTTTGTTTTTTCAAAAATTATATAAATGTATTTTTTTTTTGATAGATCTCTCACATCTTGAATATGCACATTACCAGCAATTTGTAACAATTATTATATTTGTGAGTATAAGTGCTTCAAATAACTTCAAATTAAGAATTTCGAAAACTCAAAAATTTTCTGTGGAAATGAGCTTCAAATTTCGCATTTTTAGTAGCGCTGAAACACAATCCTCAATAAAACGGCACATAATTTTGGAAAGAAAATTGCCATTTAGGATTAGATTTTTGTGTTCTTTAATAGTCTAAAATTAATATTTCCCTTCTACCAATAGGACACCGAAAAATTAAGAAAATGGCAAAAAAAATGTACTTTTGCGGACATACATGGCAGCTGGCAAGAAAGAGTATGTGGCAATTCCGAATCGTTAGCAAAGACCAGAGGAAATAGAAAACTAATACGGGATAGTCTGTGCCATTCTGTAGCACTAGTTTAAACTCGTTATACAACCTGGATATTGCCATTTCCGGGTTCAAATATTCTAAGAAAATTGAACTTATTGAATGTGTAGCAAATGTTCCTTGAGTTCATTTGATATATCTCACTATTGCCGAAAATAGAAATGCAAATGATCAACTTATTTTGATTGTCGGGTATTTGAAGTTTAACTGAGAAATTGTTGGTTGAAAGATAACAATAATCGCTTACTAATTTTGTAAATTTCAATCCTCGCGCCAAGAAAAACCACATTTTTGGAAACAGTTCTTACGGCCTTACAGCAATGAGTTACTACGCATCCATTACAAATCGTACGAGAAAATATATATTATTCTAGTACCACCAGCTCTTTTTACATTACTACATTACATGCAAAAAAAATGACTTAAAAATTTTCTTGAGTTACATTAACCGGAAAACGTTTTCAAACGAGGAAAAAGAACCAAAAAATAAGTCGAGTAGTTTTTGTACAAATATTTAATTTATATTTCAGTCGGTACTAATAATCAGAAATGCTTATAATTGAGGACTTTTTATTGAAGATTGGAAATTTTGCCCTTTTTATGTTGACACATTTTTAGTCGAAGAAAATATAACTCTGTCCTTAGAATATTTTGCACTAAAAATAGAAATACAATAATGACCGCTAAATACAGTCTCGAAGTCATCAAGGTGCGCGATTGAATTCTCTTGAGAACTCCCTTACGCCTAACAATTGATTTTCGCAAAAATACGTCCCGTTGCTTTTCGTGGAACGTATCCACAGAAACGTCACACATCGTCGAGTTCCATTCCGGGGTATAGGTGTACAACTGCTCGGCTCTGCCTATTTCTTCCACCCCTGAGCAGTGAGCGTCCTGTGTGTCGAGCAGTTGGCTGCGATGGAAGGCCTGCACTCGAGTACCCTCGACATTCATCTCGCACTGTCGAAGATTATATCTAAAAAGAAATGTGTCCTTGTGACCCTCCATGACAGCATACGTAATGAATGGAAACTGGATTTAATAATGGAAATGGATGAGTTGGTTCTGATGGAGCTGCAACAGCGAATCAACAACATAATTAGTGCCATAAAGAAATGGACTCTCCACTTCAATACGAAAGATAACAAAATACAATGCTACAACTTAAAAACTGAAACTGATATTTTTAAAATGGATATATGTCACCAAAATAATATTAAGTGCAATTCTTCCTTTTATAAGTATTGAAAGTATTTTCCTGGATGCGATGCTACACTTGACGACATTAATTCGGAAGTGATGGTAATATTACCTGCTTGTTCCGAAAATAATAAAACCCTGTCCCAGGATATGGAGCCTTTTGAAATGAATGAAAGAGAAAGCACAGAGTGCACAGAGGAACCGAATATAAATAAAACATATAATGTGGACACGGGGCATTTCGAGGATGTTTTATTGCAACAGCTCTCTCGCGAAGCAAACGCTCCGTTGAGTGACGGCCCCGAAGGCAAGGAGGAGGAAAGACTGGCTGCCGAAGACGAAAAGAGCGAAATCTGACGACGGTGCACAGCGCTGGTGGACGCGGGCTCTCCGCTCCCTCCGCCCTCGCCCGCAGCCGCCGCCGCCCCCAGCACCACACCGCCGCCGCCGCCGCCGCCCCACGCGTCTCGTGGCTCCAAAAGATATTTTGCTGCTGTTTCCTCGGATGCGACGACGAGGAGGAGAAGAAGAAGGATGAAGCTGATCCGCAACTCCAGCATGATTCACTGGTTGTGAAAGGATTGTCAGGAAGTTTATTTTTCAGTAGATAATCAATATATCCCTAATTGCAAGTCGTATTACGACATTTCATGTTTGAACAAGTTAACACTGGTTTGTTGTTATATAACCAGTGCAACTTTTATTATTTTATTTATATGTAAATTAAAAGTGTAACAACTCGTTTTGAATAAAAATGAAACTGCAATGCTGTTTATATTTCGTAGTTAACACCATCCGTAGTAGTTTCGATATGGTTTGTTCAGCGAGAAGTCAGCTGTGGTCCACTGTTTGATCTGTCACAATGGCGGGCAATGCGGGGAATGCATGATTGGATGTGTTATTTCATGTTGTTGCGTTTCTACATACTTTTGTACTCTTATTGGGTTATGTATGCAATTAAAATTTCACATTTTTCATGTAATATTCTAACATATGGAAATATTTTAGTTAGTGATTTTCTGAATTGGGGAGTTTCTCACAAAACATTCTCAAATAACATTAGCATTAGTGTGTTCCAAAAATCAATGAACTTCGTAATTACTTAAGTTAAAATCAACTCTTTAACTCAATGTTAATACTATATTAACCCTTACATACTCGGGCTGGCGTACTTTGTACGCGACTTGATGTGTTATTCGCCGTAGGTATCATTTAACATCAGTACCCGTTCGACCTATCCTCGCTGGAAGCATTCAATTGTATCCTCCTCGATAGTTACGTAAGATTACTGCAGTGGCTAGACGATTGTATTTCCATTGAAAAGTGGTCGTTTGCGTACTATGTACGATTCCAGTGTGAGTTTTCATTAATCTTTTATCACGGTTTCTACAACTACAATTATGAAGATTTTTTTATTGAATGGTTTCACCTGAAACAGAGGTAATGTCAAATTATCGATAATATGAGAATTTCTTGCGCAATTTTGCCTCAAACGTAGACAATTCTCAATTTTAAAACAATTATTATCTCAAAACGGCTCCAAATGTTTTATTAAATTTTTCACTTGTATGAAGCAAAGAACTGAAAAGATAATGGCGCTGGTCCAATTTCCGGCGCACTCTCTGTATTTTTGAAATTGGAAAAAAAAACCCAAATTGTAAATTAGATTTTCCTGCTCTTTATTTAATGCATATCCAGAATATTGTTTCCAAAATGGAAACACTGCGACAGCAGTTTTTTTAGGATTTTTTTAATTTTTGCCAGTCGTTTGTTTTATTCCTACAATGTGGAAAACGTTCGTATGGAGGAAGTAGATTTTTAGGCATGAAATATATTGAAGATAGAACTAATAAAGACATTTCTTTTACTTTAAGAAGTTGTTGTCCCTAATTATGATATTCAGAAATTTAGCTCACTTGGACCATGAATGGACCTGCATTGATTGGAAAAATTGAGTCACTGGTGAGGTGGCTCAGTACAACCAACTGTTGCCGAGGCAGCGCCTCTGTCAGGGAGATCCGAGGGTTCGAATTCAGTCGGTGGTGGAATATCGACACACGCTGTACAATAGCTAGTTGGTCGGATTGAGATGATAACTATCTAGAGGATAATTTTAGATGTCGGATGTTCGGCGGGTAGTTTTTCCTGGTTTTTCCCGATCAATACCAGGGCAACGCCGGAGCAGTAGTGTAACAAACGGGCCGCGGTCTTCCCTTTCATATTTTTTTTCTTCCCTCCCCTCCCCCACACACACGCATTCGTAACACCCCCGCACATGTCCTGATACTGGGGCTGCCAATTTCGGTCCTTCAGGCTTGCACTGGTTTTATACCAAGGTGTACTTCCTTCAGGCAGATTGCCGGTCAAGGCTGTAGATCCCTACTTGACCCCATTACGATGAACTTCACAGGAAACCCCAATGAAAAGGGTTGCTTCTTCCACTCTTCGCACCATCATCATTGCTGTTCGGGCTTTTCAAGTCTTCACACGTATCCGTTCGCACTGGGACCTCGGAACACTCCGAGGTTAGGAATCGTTTTATTATTTTGGGGGGAACATTTCATGAAGCCCTTGGAACATATTCAAAATGTTCCCAAATATTGTTCTAAAATTTTCTTAATCTTTATTTATAGAAATACTTACTAGAAAATATTTTTTTTTAAATAGTGTGACTGGTCCGCGCAGTCAACTCTATTAAATGAATCGGCCTTTTTGGAATAAAAATATTTACTTCGTTTATTGAAATTCAGTACTTATTCGATGAAATTTGTTATTTTAATGACAAATATTGCTTTCGTGGTATTATTTCTCTTGGCATGCCATTCGACCGAATTATTAATTTCTTCATTGGTAAGGACTTTTTAATGTCAATCTATTATTCTCTTACAACAACCTTATAAATTTATCCGTTCGATAATTTCCGCGGCGCTTTCAATTCCCGACGTTGTTCTTATAGAATGATTTGCTGGTAAAGTAGCGTGGTTTCAACTGAGAACCTTGAAGTTCATCGGGCATTTTCTGTTCTTGGGATCTTGATGTTAATAATGAAAATTATCTGCCCTAATCTGAATATCAATTACCATGATATTAATAAAAGTATTATATAAAAAAATCTTAATTCTTAACCTTAATCATATCACGTATTTACGTTAATCCATGGGGGTCCCTCATTTCAAACAACAAAGTTTCTTCTTCGTTATTCATTAAAAGAATCCATTTCTCAGTGCATCAGAAATAACTTACAGCGTAAAATGTGAATTAGAGATGCATACATTTTTAAAATTTCTTTTGAATGAAAAAACAATTCACTGTCTTACAGTCTGGAGCCTTATTGAGTTCTGGAATTTTTATTGCTTTATTTGTTTTATACAATATGGCTACAGTATATAATTTTTACTCCCGTATACTTACTATACACGTAGTGGTAAAAGTAGTGTAGGGAAAGTTATGTAATGCTGCGCGAAAAAATGGCGCATTTTTCGGCGGAAGAAAAATTCATTGCGGGCCGTGATAACGAAAAAGTGGATAAAAACAGTTGCTAAAATTAAAAAAAAAATCCCTAACTCGTCGTGTACCCAGAAACCCTCTTTGTGGGTCCTTGTTACCGAAAATCAATCGAAAGGAAAACGTCCGTCTGTCCGTCCGTCCGTCTGTGAATACTGCTAGCGCCTAAACCATACGTACGATTTCTTCCAAAATTGATATTCTATGGTCGATCTGGTCTAGTCGAAGCTTTGCGATTTTGAAAAATGATTCTGTAAAATTTGGGAGTACTTTACATGTAACCCCTGGACATTTTAAAAATTTTATCAGAAAACGTCTCCAATTTTTTCTTTAAATTTCTTGTAAGAATAGACTAAAATACACTTATTAAGGGGCATAGTTCCGATTTTCACGGTTAACTCTGACATTTTCCAAAATTGACATAGTTAAAAATTTTTTTTCGGCCTCTTTCTACAACTACAAAATTGAACGATAGTAATTTTAAATAAAATATGTTGTCCTAAGTGAGTTCTTTCATTAATGTCATAGACATATTTTTTGAAAAAATAGTAGTTTTCGCACAATATTCCGTACCATATGTGCAATTTTAAATAATTACAAAAAACAAGATTTTCTGAAAAGGGCTCCAAATTTGTTCTTAAAACTTTTGTTAGGTATAGTGCCTAACTTATTTTATGAGATGAGATAAACGACATACTGCTCTATTCTTTAGTTTTTTAATATTGGAAAAAAATGTAATTTTGGTGAGTGTCTTTATACGTCTTTAATTTTTACATTGGCGGCGAATTTTTACATTTATTATATTTACGAGAACTTTTCTACATGTGCATTAAATAATGTCAAGAAAGTAGTTTTTGGAAAACAAACCAAGTTT
The DNA here is from genome assembly GCA_031308135.1 of Acheta domesticus. Classification (NCBI taxonomy): domain Eukaryota; kingdom Metazoa; phylum Arthropoda; class Insecta; order Orthoptera; family Gryllidae; genus Acheta; species Acheta domesticus. The sequence goes on from JAHLJT010007263.1 coordinate 22,894, forward strand.
TCTGTGAAAAGTAGCTCAAAATTCCACATTTTCAGACACGCTCAAACGCTGTGTTCTCATAATGCTGCAAATTTTTCAAAAACAATTGTAAACGGATAGTGCCAATGACACTCTTTAATATGACGGAAAGTTTATTTTCAGTTATTGTTTTTTTTTTTCAAAACAATTTATAAATGTAATTTTTTTGATAGATCTCTCACATCTTGATTATGCACATTACCAGCAATTGTAACAATTATTATATTTGTGAGTATAAGTGCTTCAAATAACATACAATTAAATGCTTATAATTGAGGACTTTTTATTGAAAGATTGCAAATTTTGCCCCATTTTGTGCCCCCGACACATTTTAGTCAAGAAAAATATAACTCTTGTCCTTAGAATATTTTGCACTAAAAATAGAAATAACAATGATCACTAAATACAGTCTCGAAGTCATCATGGGGCACGATTTGAATTCTCTTGAGAACTCCCTTTACGCTAACAATGACTTTCGCAAAAAATACGTCCCGTTGCTTTTCGTGGAACGTATCCACAGAAACGTCACACATCGCGAGTTCCATTCCGGGGTATAGGTGTACAACTGCTCGGCTCTGCCTATTTCTTCCACCCCTGAGCAGTGAAGCGTCCTGTGTGTCGAGCAGTGGCTGTGATGGAAGGCCTGCACTCGAGTACCCTCGACATTCATCTCGCACTGTCGGAGATTATATCTAAAAAAGAAATGTGTCCTTGTGACCCTCCATGAACAGCATACGTAATGAATGGAAACTGGATTTAATAATGGAAATGGATGAGTTGGTTCTGATGGAGCTGCACAGCGAATCAACAACATAATTAGTGCCATAAAGAAATGGACTCTCCACTTCAATACGAAGATACCCAAAATACAATGCTACAACTTAAAAACTGAAAACTGATATTTTAAAATGGATATATGTCACCAAAATAATATTAAGTGCAATTCTTCCTTTTATAAAGTATTGAAAGTATTTTCCTGGATGCGATGCTACACTTGACGAATTAATCGGAAGTGATGGTAAATATACCTGCTTGTTCCGAAAATAATAAAACCCCTGTCCCAGGATATGGAGCCTTTTGAAATGAATGAAAGAGGAAAGCACAGAGTGCACAGAGGAACCGAATATAAATAAACAAATAATGTGGGACACGGTGGACATTTCGAGGATGTTTTATTGCAACAGCTCTCTCGCGAAGCAAACGCTCCGTTGAGTGACGGCCCCGAAGGCAAGGAGGAGGAAAGACTGGCTGCCGAAGACGAAAAGAGCGAAATTGACGACGGTGCACAGCGCTGGTGGACGCGGGCTCTCCGCTTCCACCTCCGCCCTCGCCGCAGCCGCCGCCGCCCCCAGCACCACACCGCCGCCGCCGCCGCCGCCCCGCGCAGTCTCGTGGCTCCAAAAGATATTTTGCTGCTGTTTCCTCGGATGCGACGACGAGGAGGAGAAGAAGAAGGATGAAGCTGATCCGCAACTCCAGCATGATTTCACTGGTTGTGAAAGGATTGTCAAGAAGTTTATTTTTCAGTAGATAATCAATATATCCCTAATTGCAAGTCGTATATACGACATTTGATGTTTGAAGAAGTTAACACTGGTTTGTTGTTATATAACCAGTGCAACTTTTATTATTTTATTTATATGTAAATTAAAAGTGTAACAACTCGTTTTGAATAAAAATGAAACTGCAATGCTGTTATATATTCGTAGTAAACACCATCCGTAGTAGTTTCGATATGGTTTGTTTCAGCGAGAAGTCAGCTGTGGTCCACTGTTTGATCTGTCACAATGGCGGGGGCAATGCGGGGAATGCATGATTGGATGTGTTATTTCATGTTGTTGCGTTTCTACATACTTTTGGTACTCTTATTGGGTTATGTATGCAATTAAAATTTCACATTTTTCATGTAAATATTCTAACATATGGAAAATTTTAGTAGTGATTTTCATGAATTGGGGAATTTCTCACAAAACATTCTCAAACTAACATTAGCGTTAGTGTGTTCCAAAAATCTATGAACTTCGTAATTTAAGTTAAAATCAACTGTTAAGTCATGTTAATACATTTAACCCATACTTTCTCGGGCTGGAGTACTTATACGCCACTGGAAAGTGTTATCGCCGTAGGTATCAGTTAACATTAGTGCCCGTTCGACCTAAACCTCGCTGGAGGCATTCAACTGTATCCTCTCGATAGTTACGTAAAGATTTACTGCAGTGGCTAGACGATTATACTTCCAT
>JAHLJT010007264.1:0-31760 GCA_031308135.1 Acheta domesticus
ATTTATACGCCAACATGCATTTATATGACGTCCTGGAAGTTAGCAGGTCCATTTCATCCAATCACAAAACTGCATAGCTCATAATTTGCCGCTTTTTGCCGTTTTTGAGATGCGGAAAACCAAAATTTGCCGCGAGCCATTTTCCCCCAAAAATCAGTGGTCCTGCTAACTTCCATGGAAGTTAGCAGGTCCATTTCATCCAATCACAAAACTGCATAGCCCATAATGTTCAGCTATTTGCCGTTTTTAAGATGTGAAAACCAAAAATTGATATCTCATTATTTCAAAAAATATTAGAATTAAAAAAACATTATAGATACGTTCAATATAAGAGCGCAATCAAAAGAAGTAAAAGGACGTCCCCCGTACAAAATCACACATAACAACTCATAATCGACGCCAAAATTTCCAAAAACTATGTGAAAAACAAAATCTGTAATAAAAAATTTGCCGCCAACCGGTTAGACACAATTACCCGGGTTCGAATCCCAGATATGCACCTCTTAAATAGCCCCATTCAATAAATAGACGCATTCTCTAGTAAACCATTAGGTTTAAAAATTCATACTGTGCGCCGAAATTAGCACCAACCAAGTGGCAAACATAATCATTAATAAAATAATTTGCCGCGGATCGGCTAGTTTAAATACCCGGGTTCGAATCCCCAAACTTATTTTTGAAAGCCCCTTTCAAGGAAACGCGCGGTGTCTCCAAACCATTAGCCATAACAATTCAGTATGAGCGCCGAAATTAGCTGCATGAAAGTGTAAAATATTATCTGTAATCAAAAAAATTGGCCGCGAACCGGTTTAGTGACTGTTTCTTGAGTTTTTATTTCCAAAAAGTGTATCACTTCGATCGGCGCCTTTCTAAAAAAAGTGTGCCGTATCTCCTAAACCATTAACCTTAACGATTCACATTCTGCGCCGGAAATCTACTGTAAGCAAGTGCCAAACATAATCTGTAATCAAAAAAATTTGCCGCGAACCGGTTAGTAGTGGACCGTTCTGGGGTTTCAAATTCCAAAAATATCCCTCTTCGAACGGCCTCTTTCTAGAATAGTGCGCCGTATCTCCTAAACCATTAACCTTAACGATTCACGTTCTGCGCCGAAATCTGCTGTGAGCATGTGCCAACAATAATCTGTAATCAGAAAATTTGCGCGAACCGGTTAGTGACTGTTTCTTGAGTTTTTATTTCCAAAAAATGTATCACTTCGATCGGCGCCTTTCTAAAAAAGTGTGCCGTATCTCCTAAACCAATAACCTTAACGATTCACGTTCTGCGCCGAGATCTGCTGTGAGCATGTGCCAATAATAATCTGTAATCAAAAAATTTGCTGTGAACGGTTAGTGACTGTTTCTTGGGTTTCAAATATCAAAAATATCCCTCTTCGAACGGCCTCTTTCTAAAAAAAAGTGTGCCATATCTCCTAAACCATTAACCTTAACGATTCACGTTCTGCGCCGAAATCTGCTGTGAGCATGTGCCAATAATAATCTGTAATCAAAAAATTTGCCGCGAACCGGTTAGTGACTGTTTCTTGAGTTTTTATTTCCAAAAATGTATCACTTCGATCGGTGCCTTTCTAAAAAAGTGTGCCGTATCTCCTAAACCATTAACCTAACGATTCACGTTCTGCGCCGAAATCTGCTGTGAGCATGTGCCAACAATAATCTGTAACAAAAAATTTGCCTCGAACCGGTTAGTGACTGTTTCTTGGGTTTCAAAATCCAAAAATATCCCTCTTCGAACGGCTTCTTTCTAGAATAGTGCGCCGTATCTCCTAAATCATTGACCTTAACAATTCCGGCCTTGCGCCAAAATTACCTGTGGGCAAGTCACAACTATCATCTGTAATAAAGAATTTGCCGCGACCCGGTTAGTTTCTGGTTTTTGGGTTCAAATTCCAAAAATGTACCTCTACTAACGGCCTCTTTCCCGAAAAAGCGCGCTGAGTCTCCTAAACTATTGACCTCAACAACTCGCATTCTGCTCTGAAATCAGGTGTGAACAAGTGAATATATAATCTGTAATCAAAAAATTTGCCGCGGACCGTTTTGTTCAGTATCCCGGGTTCAAAATTTAAATACGTATCTCTTGGAATGGTCTCTTCAATGGAAACGCTTCGTGTCTCCTAAACCAATAACCTAAACAATTCATCCTCTTCGCCTAGTGGCAATAATCATCTCTATCTCGCGGGTATGTTAGTTACAGTAACCGGGGTTCGGATTCCCGAAATTTACATCTTCCCATTTGAGGAAAAGACGCTCTGTCTCCTAAAACATTGCCCTTAACATTTTATACTGTTCGTTGGAATAAGCTCTAACTTAGTGTTAAATATAATCTTCGAGATTTATCGGCGCACATTTTCTTGCACGTTGAAATTGATTTTCTATAACTCGGGAACAAACATTTTTCAAACATTTTCATTTTCTAAAAAAATTACTTTCTAAATTCATTTTTGTTTCGTTTTTTATTTTCGTTTTTTTCTCTTTTAATTCTGTCCCTCAAGAAAATGTGCGCAGATAAATCTCTTCCCCACACGTCATAGACAGTTTTTACTGTTTTTTGGCAAATAAAAAATAAATGACGGCGAAAACGTATGCCTCTCCGGCCGGCCGGCCTAAATTCGAGTAAAACGTTCGGCCGATATTCTCCAAAAATTTAAAGTCTCTTATCGATCTAACTGATCTCTCGGCCCATTGAATTGGAAACTGATATTATAGTTTTGGAGGTACATTTACATGAAGCACCTGGGAAACATAAATCTAACATTTTTTATTACATTTTATTGTTGGATATTACAATGAACGTTTAAGAGAACGCTGCAGGTCACAGTTTCGTTTAAAAATTTGTTTTTCAAAAACTCCAGAAATTCAAAATATTTTCGGCGTCTTACCGCTAGGATAAATTTTAAAATAGACTTTTTTTAATAAAATTTCTTTTAATGTAACTAATAGACCTGCGGCAATATTTTTTATAACAGATATATTTAACACTAAGTTAAAGCTTATTTCAACGAACAACAGTATAAAATGTTAAGGGCAATGTTTTAGGAGACAGAGCGTCTTTTCCTCAAATGGGAAGATGTAAATTTCGGGAATCCGAACCCCGGTTACTGTAACTAACATACCCGCGAGATAGAGATGATTATTGCCACTAGGCGAAGAGGATGAATTGTTTAGGTTATTGGTTTAGGAGACACGAAGCGTTTCCATTGAAAGAGACCATTCCAAGAGATACGTATTTAAATTTTGAACCCGGGATACTGTAACAAAACGGTCCGCGGCAAATTTTTTGATTACAGATTATATATATCACTTGTTCACACCTGATTTCAGAGCAGAATGCGAGTTGTTGAGGTCAATAGTTTAGGAGACACAGTGCGCTTTTTCTGGAAAGAGGCCGTTAGTAGAGGTACATTTGGAAAATTGAACCCAAAAACCAGAAACTAACCGGGTCGCGGCAAATTTCTGATTACAGATTATTGTTGGCACATGCTCACAGCAGATTTCGGCGCAGAACGTGAATCGTTAAGGTTAATGGTTTAGGAGATACGGCGCCCTATTCTAGAAAGAGGCCGTTCGAAGAGGGATATTTTTGGAATTTGAAACCCAAGAAACAGTCACTAACCCGTTCGCGGAAATTTTTTGATTACAGGTTATTGTTGGCACATGCTCACAGCAGATTTCGGCGCAGAACGTGAATCGTTAAGGTTAATGGTTTAGGAGATACGGCGCACTATTCTAGAAAGAGGCCGTTCGAAGAGGGATATTTTTGGAATTTGAAACCCCAGAAACGGTCACTAACCGGTTCGCGGCAAATTTTTTGATTACAGATTATTGTTGGCACTTGCTTACAGTAGATTTCGGCGCAGAATGTGAATCGTTAAGGTTAATGGTTTAGGAGATACGGCACACTTTTTTAGAAAGGCGCCGATCGAAGTGATACACATTTGGAAATAAAACTCAAGAAACAGTCACTAACCGGTTCGCGGCAAATTTTTTGATTACAGATTATTATTGGCACATGTTCACAGCAGATTTCGGCGCAGAACGTGAATCGTTAAGATTAAAAGGTTTAGGAGATACGGCGCACTTTTCTAGAAAGGCGCCGATCGAAGTGATAATTTTTTGGAAATAAAAACTCAAGAAACAGTCACTAACCGGTTCGCGGCCAATTTTTTGATTACAGATAATATTTTACTCTTTCATGCAGCTAATTTCGGCGCTCATACTGAATTGTTGGCTAATGGTTTTGGAGACACCGCGCGTTTCCTTGAAAGGGGCTTTCAAAATATAAGTTTTGGGGATTCGAACCCGGGTAATTTAAACTAGCCGATCCGCGGCAAATTATTTTATTAATGATTATGTTTGCCACTTGGTTGGTGCTAATTTCGGCGCACAGTATGAATTGTTAAACCTAATGGTTTACTAGAGAATGCGTCTATTTATTGAATGGGGCTATTTAAGAGGTGCATATCTGGGATTCGAACCCGGATAATTGTGTCTAACCGGTTGCGGCAAATTTTTTATTACAGATTTTGTTTTTCACTAGTTTTTGGGAAAATTTTGGGGTCGATTATGAGTTATGTGTGATTTTGTACGGGGGACGTCCTTTTACTTCTTTGATTGCGCTCTTATATTGAACGTATCTTTAATGTTTTTTAATTCTTAATATTTTTTGAAATAATGGAGATATCAATTTTTGGTTTTCACATCTAAAAAACGGCAAAATAGCTGACATTATGGGCTATGCAGTTTTGTGATTGGATGAAATGGACCTGCTAACTTCCATTGGAAGTTAGCAGGACCACTGATTTTTGGGGGAAAATGGCTCGCGGCAAATTTTGGTTTTCGCATCTCAAAACGGAAAAAAAGCGGCAAATTATGTGAGCTATGCAGTTTTGTGATTGGATGAAATGGACCTGCTAACTTCCAGGACGTATTTATATGGTGAATTCCATCATTGGTACCCTCAGTTAGGGAAGCACCTCATAAATTTTTTGAATACACACGAATGTCAATACAGACGTCCGATTATACTGTCATGTGCCTAAAAAACAAAGTTCTCCACATCTCCACCAGCTTCCAGCAACAATATGCCAGGAGGAAAGGCTAATTATAACTTTAAGGTAAATACTGTTATGTTGTTCTGCAATTATAGTGTGGTTTCAACAACCCATCAGAGAAAACTTACAGGATTTTTATGTTAAGAAACCAAAAGAATATATTTAATGTTTATGTTTGTTCATATTATTTTATATTAAAATATATTCTGTTTGGCCTGTATATTGAGAACAGACAATTATTTCTTATGTGAAATGTATGAATAATTCACTTATTGTGCATTTCGTTTTGCTACAGTTTCAAGAATTATTTTCCTCACCTTCATGTTAAAATAAAAAATATTGAAAATAATTCATTCAAATCAATAATTACTCAAATATAATCATATGGAGCCCACCTGATATATTCATGATAAAAAAAAACTTTCATTTCAGAGTCAAATTAATATTTTATTTGCTAAATTGTATTGCTATTAATTTTTTATTTACTAAATTGTATGCTAACCATGGTATCATAAAAAAACTGGTTCTGTTTTAAGTGACAAATTTTACCAGTATAAAAATTACTGAGGAGTGTATCATATAAATTTGTAAAAACATTAGATTCAACTTGTGTATTCTTGAAACGTGTATAAAAATTAATAATTGTTTGAATACACAACTTGAGTCTAATGTTATTTCAAATTATGTGATTCACTTCTCAATTATGTTATTCATTTGATTCTTTTTGGAAACATCAAATTAGTTGAAAATTCTTTTTCTTTGAATGAATTATTTTCAATACTTTATTTTTCTAATCTTCAGACTAGAATAATTATCATCGAAATGAAATACACAATAAAGTTAATTACTTATTTCACATAAGAAATAGTAGCCTGTTCTCAATATATGGGCCAAAATTGATTATAATTTAATGAATTTAAAAGAATATATAACCCTTGTTTCCCCTGTTACTTTTTGTAGTCCATCCATACAGCACATCCATGCTGTTCTACTGTATGGGAGTGAATATTTATCAAATTTTAAAATGCTCATTTCTACTTTCATTTAAAATTATGTGTAGTACAAGATTGTGTGATATGCAACTGAAGGAAACCTGTGTAGTTTTTCTCCCCTTGCATATTTGACTCTCATATATGATTGAATGAATTATGGTCGCATACCCAATATTGTTTTAGTACTTGTTCCATTTATTAAATAAAATGGAAGATCTTAATGCACAAAGAGTGACAATATTATGAAAACCATTTTAAATTAAGGTTCACATTTATAAGCAATTGCAGTAATAAAATAATTTTCTTAGATTTTTTGTCCAAATTCAATTGTAGACATTTGTGTACATAATATTTTTTTTATTTTCAATTCATTTTTAATGTTTAATAAGGATATGACGTCTAAAATAAAAAGATCTGGATAGAATAGTTTAATGAGTGTCTGAAGATAGTGAAATTCATTTTCTGATCAATTTCTTAAATCGTACGGTTCCATTGGATTTAGTTTGTTCAACAGGAAAAATATTTTAAAAAATTGAGCTGAAACTAATGATTTCTCCTAATTCTTTGCTAATTATTGCATATGATTTTTATGTAGTTTCCTAACTATATATAACACATCCTGCTAACATGGTATTAACCCAATTACTATGTCTGCATTATTAATAAATTCAACTATTTTAAAATCAGGAGGTTAATATCAATAAATAATAAGGAGAAAGTATGGAAATAAAACTTTATTATTTTTCTATTTCCTTCATTATAAGTTCATTAATCTTACTCCTGACAGCCAGTTTTCTAATCGGGGTTAATGTTTTCATAAATGGAATTAATGATTTTAAAAAAATTTAATCGTCATCTTCGCTTTCATTAGCTCTCCTGTAGTTCTCAAAAAAACTTAATTTTTTTCCTCGAGCAACAGGAGAGCTTGCTCAAAAGATTTTTTATCTTCTGTTTGCCTCTTGCTTTTGCTTGGAGGTCTTTCTTGGAAGGTCTCCACTTCAGCCACACCTCTTTGGTTTACACCCTCTTGGTTTATACCATCTTCTGCCAAGTATTCAGACTCAAAAATGTCAGCAGATTCTTCCAAAATCTGTAAAACACAAATTAATATATTGTGATTTTTCTTACGTGGTAATGAGTGGCATTTGCATTTACATTATTCAAAGTTTTATATTTGATTGCAAGTCAAAACCAAAATCTAAGTGTATTGTAAACATATCAGTGCCAAAAAAGACAGTACCAAACGTAAATTTACAACGGAATGAAATGAATACACAAAAAATATTTCTCTATTCATTTCACAGTGTAAAATGTATGCTTTTGCCCTTGCCAATTATTATAAGTGAAGAGGTCTGAAACCTTTTATTTTGTGTTTTGAATTACTGTATTTGAACATAAAACTTGGATTTATTTCTCTTTACCACCAATAAATATACTAAATTAATTTTACTATACCTCAATTGTGTGAAGAGTCCACTTCTGAAAGTATTGAAACATCCAGTACTGAAACTTCTTCCATTACTACATTTCCGCTCGTCTCTCTGGGCTCCATAATATCTCTTAAAAAGCCCAAAGAGTCAAAATACGCCCGTCTGCCTTGCCATATTTGGCAGGAACTCCCACTCACGGGTTTTTGGTTTTCTCCTTAGCTCTCTTCTAAAGGAGTCCTTTAATGATTTCCATTTGGTTTTGGCATCTTTAACTGAAAATAAAACAAATAATTTTTAAGCGTTGTTCCAGGTATCTGGCAACTGGTATTCAGTTCCGCCAATTGGCATTCTCATTTCGTATGGGGAAGACCACAGTAGCTAGCATTATTCATGAAATGTGCGATGCCTATGGACTGTTCTCCAGCCACTTAATATGCCTGTGCCAGATGAACATTATTTTAAGAAAGCAGCTATGGCTTTTGAAGAGAAATGGAACTTTCCCAACTGGATTGGCTGCATTGATGGGAAACCTGTGCGAATATTCAATCCTGCCAATTCAGGCAGCATGTATTATAACTATAAAAAAAATTTATTCGATTGTTTTATTAGCTGTGACTGATGCAAAATATAGGTTCAGTATGGTAAACATTGGAGCATATGGCAAGGACAGTGATGGTGGAGTGTTAATGAATTCACCAATGTTTTCTGCCCTTGAAGGTGAACAAATGTCTGTGCCACAGGCTAGAGTTATGCCTGATTCTGATGTGAGGTTGCCGTATGTATTTGTTGGGGATGAAGCATTCCCATTAAAAAAAAATATATGATGCGCCCCTTTCCAAAAAGGCAATTAACCCAGAGAAAAAGTGATTTTTAATCAAAGACTTTCTGGTGCAAGAACAGTAGTGGAATGTTTATTTGGAATTTTGTCAGCAAAGTGGAGAATACTCCACAAGCGTATTGAAACAAAAGTGGAAAATGCTATAAAAAATTGTTCAATGCACCACAATGCTCCACAAGTCATCATTGACAAAGAGGGAGTAGGTTTCCTTGTAAATCAAACTGTTCCACATTCTCCACTGATATTAACACTTTTTATTACTAACAGGTTTAATTCTTCAACAACAGAAGTCAAAGAAATAAGGCAGACATTCTGTAATTTTTTCAGTAGAACTGCCGGTTGGGAAACTTATATTATATATTGTGCATGGCATTATCATCAGTGTCTTTAATACGAGAAACAACTCTCCAGTTACACAGAACCTGTGGGTCTAGAGTGGGTAAAATTCTTCTGAAAGGAAAAAATAGCGATAATTGTAAGCGGTTAACTATTAATGTCACAATATTATTGAATTCTTATTGCATGTAATAAGAATTATACCATGTTAACATGTCTGTTGTCATAGTTATTTTTTCTTACTATGTTACAGAGACATACAACGCTGGCTGTTTTTTCATAACAAAATGAAAAGAAAAGAATTACAAAAATCTGTTACCATGTCATGTCAGAAATGTGGAAAAATTCAATGGAAGAACGATATGCAGAATTGTTGATATTGCGTAAACTTAAACACTTGACACTTGTATCAGCCACCCACAATCAAATTAAAAGTACATGTTGGTCCCCAGTGATTCTTAGAATGTGTGCCGAAATTACTGTATTGGGAATTTAAGACATTTTTTTTTAATTAAAAAATTCTCTCCTTTTTCAGTCAGTTGTTCCTAACAGAACTTTATTTTGTCAGTTTGGCTCAAGAAAATGTGAAGTACAAAGTGTACATGCAATGTGAAATAAGTGAATAGGCAATAAGTTTTACTGTGATTGTGATACTCTTGTGACAAATATGATAATGATGGTATGAGAATGAGAACTTATGCATATAGAACTTAATATGTACATATCTCTATTAAGCAGATCATTAAGCTCTCTAAGCATGTACATCAATATTACAGATGTGCCCCAAAATTAAAAAGTCCTGCCTCAAAAAGCAACAAGGAAAAATCTAATTAAGAGTACAAGTTATTTTAATTTAAAATTAATTTATTTCAACACTACTCATTTATTGTCAGCCATTCCTGTCAGTGCTTCAGTTTTTCTGTTCAGATGAAATATGGTTGCATAGTAAATTCAGTAAATATGCTTTAATGAGTTAACATGTGAGTGAAATATTTATTACATTACTACATGTTTCAGATATGCAATTATAGCCTTCTGAACTTTGACATGGGAGTCACTAATATTTAATGTTTATGACCGATGTCCTATGTTATTTGGTGACAATTAAATTTCTTTTTTTAAATCTGTGTTTACATCTTCAATTGCCCATACTTTTCCTGGATGTTCATGCTTTGTATATATATATATTTTTCTGGAGATACCAGAATTCAATTATGATAATTATCATTTAGATTTCAGAAAATATGTGTAATAAAATTGGAAATTCGTTAGGTATATAGTTATTTTTAAAATAAATGTGTTAAGAGAAAAATTGTGAAGAAATAATTTAGTAATTTCTAAATTAAGTTCTTTGATAATTTTGTTTGAAATAGAATCATTTCCTGAAGCTATGTGAATATTAAAATTTTGTGAAGGGATCAAATAATGTGGAAAAGAAAAAAAACCTTAATTTCTGCATTACAAGCTTAATCTGATTTGATTGTTTAAAATTCATGTAGTCCGATTGTGATGTAGACTGTTGTTTAATATTGGATCAGGAGAATAAAATTTTGTTGATTTTATAATTGTTGACCTCTGTGGTCTAATGTCGGGGTGTATTTTTGCAATATAAATTTGAAATTTTTTAAATATATTGGTTGATACGTACTCTCATAGTTCATGATAACTTATTAATTTTCTTTCAATGTCGAGGAGTTTGTTGCCACAAAGTCTTAGATTATGTTTGGATTTAATAAGATTTAAGTAATATGTGGGGAGAGATATAGTATGAATGGAAGGTTTAATGTGTATGTTGAAATTTGTAATGTGTAACCATCTAGAAATGTTGTAGTTAATTTGTGTTTTATATAATTTTTTTAGTATTATCTATTTATTGTGCATTTATTGTTTTTTGGGAAATTAAAATTGAATTATGTATGTATGTTACATATTCCAGTTTATACAAATGTTATGAGGGCAATAATTCATTTTTAATAGTGAAAAATTAGAAACATTTAAATAAGATGATAAAAGTCAAATTCAAAAAGTGAAGATTGAAAGCATTGTTGGTTTCATTTTTTGTAATTATTGAACATAAAATATCTGATATAACACTGTTATGATTAAAGTAATAAGTTGGTTTTGGAGGGAGTACATATGACTAAATTATTTTGAATGATATATTTGTTTCAAATGAATACCTTGAGGATTTGATGAGTTGCATCTCCAAGAAGTGTTTTTGCTTTTGAAATCTCCTAAGAGTATCATTGGATCCGAAGATTGAAAAATGAGATTATATTTGAGAAGGAATAGGTTTGTTTGGGGAGTTACAAATTGAATATAGAGAGTAAGCAGTGTTACTTAATTTAATTTGTAAAGCTATATTCTAAAATGTTAGATATAGACAAAAATATTGTGATGTAATATTAAATTCATTATTATTATTATTATTATTATATTATTATTATTATTATTATTATTATTATTATTATTATTGCTACTCCACAGAAGCATGGTCAGAAATTCTATCCTTTCTATAGATGTAATATTTTAAGGGCAGTTTTTCTTCAGGGATTAGATGTGTTTAGAAATACATCCCATGCCAATATTATGAAATGAAAAAAAGGATTGAAAAAGATTTGAATTGTCATTTTAGACCATTATTAGAATTCCATTTTATTAGTGTAATAGTATTTGTATTAATAGACATTAAAAAGTGGAGGAAAGATGTTTTCTAATAAAGTCAGAATTTGTGGGATAATTGTAGAAATAATTTCTTGAACTATGTTGGAAATTAAAGATGTATAATTTGAAGTAGAAGAGTTTGGTTTTAATGTATAAGAGTAAGATAATATTGATTAAGTGTCATTATATATTCGAGATGTCATAGTATATTTGTATTTGAAAAGAGATTTTAAATAGAATTGGTATGTTTGAAAGGTTTGTGAGAAGGAGAATGCAAATTTTTATTTATTAATGTACATTTTTCTATACTTTCTTTTTTTTTTCCTTTGAAGAACTTTATTGTTTCTATGTTACTATTTTCTCAAATATTGTTGTTCTAGTAAAAAGGCATTTTTCTTTGTTCAGGATTGCAGTGTTTAAAGGAATATTTTTCATTTTATAAAACTGGAATTATTTCTATATTATTAATATTGCGAAATTCTATACCTCCATTATTTTTGTCATATGTTTCTGTATTCATGCTAGAAATTGGCCCTCAGCCATTATACTGATTAGGAGGATGTGTTAAAAGTAATTTATAGTCAGCAAAATTGCTAGATGCTTATTTTTAATGATGATTTTTAGAAATGCCAATTTAGGATTAATTAAATATTTTATTTAATTTGTTTTATATATGGTTAATGTTATAATGGTAGCATACTTGTTTGTTTCCCTGGTGTTCTCCAATCACTTAAGATAAATGCAAGAATGAAAAGTATGTTGTATGTCCAGGGCAATTAGGCACCAAAATTCTTGTAAAGATTCAATGATAAAAGTGAAGATAATTACTGTCGACCATTGTTTAATGACTGCCCTTGCAATTTGTTCTTCAAATCCAACCCACCTCTTGGTGCATAAGTTATTCTTTACTAAACCTTTAAGTTAAATGAATTCAGATATCCGGTTCATTCAAATTTCACTAAATTTTTAAACTTTTGTTATTTCTGTACATTGAATACGTACATTCTTTTTATAAGTTCTCATCACAGTCAGGTGTTTATGTGATGTATATAAAATCATCATGATGCAGATATTCGAGTCAGTGAAGTTAAAGCTATTTGAGCCTTGCATTTAATTTCATCTTCATTCCATAAATACTCTGATTATTGCACTTATATTAGTTTTTATTATAAATGAGTTTCTACTATTTCATATATTCTTCAGTTTAAACAAGGTTATGAAAATTGTGAAGATTTTATTTCCATATGAAAATTATAATTAAATAATGTTACTATGTACCTGTTGCGATTATATGTAAAAAAATAAAATAAAATGATTTCAGAAAATCTGCCTTCCTGAAGGGTACTACGTACGCCGCACCGGGATCTTTTGCGTTTTATTTCGATTAGGTTGGCAGTGCCGGAACTCCACCATATTGAATTTTTAGCGTCTTTTCTTGTGGAGACGCTTATAATCTAGAAGCCCAAAACAGACTTGACAATCAGGACGACATGAATCTTATAACGGACAAAAATCACGGTGCAGCCATAAGAAGCATAGAAAAAAGCAATAGCTAACCCCTTCTTTGAAAACTTACATAACAGCAACTTTCTGTCCCTGACAGGATACTCCCCACAATAGAAAACAAGCATTAAAGATCTTCACTCTCTCTCGGTTCAATCTCCAGATCCACAAATATAAGAATGCAAGAACCCAAGTACTAAAATTACAGCAAAAATCTTCTCCAAAAAATGCCCATAACAACCAAATTTCTACATAATTTATAAACCTCTACTCGAAAAATATTATGTTAAAAAATATTGTTTGTAGTCACGTACACGCTTTGCAGGCACACTGTCAAGTATTTGCAGAACGAAATATAAGTAAGCTTTCTTGCCCTTTGGTGCCATCCACTGCTACTCTGTTTCACGGCTGCACTTCAAAGAAGAGGAAGGCGAGGCCAATAAAAATAACACCGTGTAGTTTATTCAATATGAAGAACACGGTATCAACTTCAACTGCGGTTAGCTGAGTGTTTCCGCGGTTAAGAAAACATTCTCCACAAGAATATAGAGGTATTGTTTTAACGTGTGTGGAAGATACTGAGTCAACATCAGGTGTGCGGAAAGGTTCCAGAATATTAAACTTAATAATCGATGTATTAATGATAATATAAATAATAATAGTAATAATATATCCCCTGTGGTGTCGGGGGTTTTAGTAGAATAGCACCATGGGACCTCCCCCTGTCGTAGAAGGCGACTAATCGGAGCCGCTGTCCGCTGTCACTCCTTTAAACATCCTGCAATTCCCACTTTTAACTTGGTGTGTCATTACTTCCACTTACTTATGGCACACTTCTTTTTTCTGTCTTGTAGGCCAATCTTCGTACCGGCAACTCTTGTGTTTCCGACCCCGACGCTATTAGATTTTTCGAGGGCTAGGGAGTCGTTTCTATTTCACTCTTCCATTCTAACTCTAATCTTCACTGCCCCCTTCTTCTTCCGTTTCTTTCGTAGCTGGTGGTAGCTTAAAAACGCCTAGACCCATCACTTAGTATGGAGACACGAAGCATGAGACGCCTCGGAAAAAAGCCGCTGCCTGGGGTGCGCCAGGCCACGTCCGGAGTCGGTGCGGTCGTGACAGCATGCTAACCACCAGTAGTAGGTCGCTGAACAGGCGGGCACCTACCGGGTCATCCGAAAATACTACAGCCGACACTACACGAAGCACCAAAGACTCCCAAGCTCCGCCTAACTACAGTGTTTTGAGGGAGATTAACCCTCAACCACAAGGCAGAAAAAAAGAAAGACAGCGCTTAAAGTGGACAATTGATATACACACATTCATAATGTGCACTAATTATAAGATCACACAAATGAAACGGACTTAACAATGTACAGGATAAGCTATATTAACAATATAAAAACGCAATACCCAGAATTAGAACGGCGTACAATAGTCACCAACAACCTTCAACCGCAGACGTTGCTAGAAGAAATTAATCAGAGGTGGCAAAATTCCAATGCAATAGCGTCCACAAACAAACTTAATAGTTGAACACTCATTCAAATACTGATCCTCAAACAGCAGCAGATCTTACAGCTCCGGATCTAGCAAAACATTGAACAAACTATCGAGACAAACCGTCATCTCGAATACAAATCTTCAAACGCTTCCAACAGATGCTGAAGTGATGGTGCAGACATCAACGAAGATGTTCTCGTAACGAAAGTACAAGACGATTTCTATGCCTCAATCATTGAACGTAAAGGCTCGGACCTAAGACATCGCAAGAAATTAGGTCTAGACTAATGCCGTGCCCCTTTCCATTTGCGCGGACTTGCAGCAAATCGACCGGAGTCGGCGAAGAGTTAAGACTTGAACCCGCGCCTTTGAAGGTAAGTGAAAGCGGAGACGTGTAAGTTGGGCACCAGAAATTTTTATACTTACCTGGCATAAAGTTTACTCTTTTGCCACGTCATTCTGCGCGTTTGCTGTTTGCTTTATTTCGACTTTGCTATTTGACCTGGATTTCTCGTTTTTGGACTTTTGAACTACCCGGTGCTGTTTTTGGACAGTTCTACACGGATTCTGGACTAACCCTTTTCTTCTTTTGGATATTTCTCACGGCAACTGGCACCCAGCTTTTTTTCGGACTTCTTGCCTGGATTATGACGACCCGGCTTTCTTTGGCACATCTCCTGATTTATGACGATCTGGCTTCTACTGGCACATCTCCTGGCTACGACGACTCCTGCAATTCCAGTTATCGACCGCTTGTTTATGTTTCGCCGCCCACGACGCCGCTGCGATCGATAGCGGCCGTGACATCACCGCGTCACGCCACTGCGGGCGGCACCTGCCGATGCCGCACCTGCGGCCCGGGAGCTCTCTCCCTCGCGCGCTTAGCCGCGCGTGACGAATCCTGGCGGTTACTAAGCATCACAACCTCTGAAAGGACACCTGCCGATTCGTGCTATTAATCAGCGTGACTCTTTGCGGACAACCCCCGACCTCCCAAGCTGCGGAAAGAGAAGATCTCCACGACCAGGGACGAGCGGCGCACGCAGCTGCTACGAGACCATCGAGGCCTCTCCGACGACGCCGACACACGAGGCGCCTCCGCTAGAGCAGCGCAGCCGCTCTCGCTCCGCGCGCAGGAAGGCCGCGGCCCCCCCGCCGCCCGCCCTCGCCAATTCGACGTTGACTAACAGACCAAGCGCCCAACAAAGACGACTTACAGGGACCCTCCACATTGACAAAAAGGAACTGAAAGACCCACAAGGACTGTTGAAAGAACTGCAGACTGTAACACCTGACGGCTTCACCGCAAAAATAGAAAACAAGAATTTATCATTCAACCCAAAACCATGACGACTATTCAAAACTACTTAAAAAAAATCGACGACCTACGACTTGACAATTCACCGACTAGCAAATTCACTATTCACTACCATCATCATCGCACTACGACTGAACCACGGACTAAACTTGTTATTAGAGGACTATCATCCAACGCGTCACCAAATGACATCATTGAGGAGATCAAAGCATATGACATTATCATCCACCACTGCTCCGAAATGAAGAGACAAGACGACCAGACACTACAAGGACTAGGACTATACATCATTGAAGTTAATAGGCGTGACGTTGACGACATCAAACAGAGACTGACTCGACTCATGCAACATACAGTTACCATCCAAGACTACATTCCTAACGACCGCGTCCCTGAATGCACAAACTGGCAACAGCTCTTTCACAAATCCTACTGCCACCGTCCCGCCGTCTGCGCCAAATGCTCCCTCCACAACCCCATCAACTCGTGCAACAATTCACTCATCAAATGCGCAAACTGCACCGAAAATCATCCATCATACTGGCCCACATGTCCCGTCATCCTCAAAGCTAGACTAGACAGACTGAAACTGACAAAATCACTGACCAAGACACAGACTCCCCTGCAGACAGCCCCTGACACCCAATCAACTAAGCAATTCCCTGGACGCAACCGAACATACAAGCGAAGGAACCAACAAATATTATACGCCGACGTCCTCTCATCTCAGGAGCAATCATCCTCCTCATTATCATCCACCTCATCGACTATGACTGATTTGAAAGACCTATTTACCATGATAAAATCGCTCAAAACTAACAAAATCATAACAACTATCAAAGAAGTCATCAAATCATTAAGGGACAAGACGACACTATGACTAAAGTTATAACAATTCTGACAAAAGTTTGCAAAATGATTTTAAACAATGACGCCTAGACTAAGACTGACTAATATCACTACGTGAAACGCCAACGGAGGACTATCCCGGAAGCTGACCGACATTAAACAATACATCAACGACAACTCCATCGGGGTTTTACTAATACAAGAGACGAAACTTACTGCCTCTCAATCCTTCTCCATTCCTGACTTCCTTACCTACCGAACCGACAGACCCACCCTGGGAGGAGGTATAGCCATATGTATTCGAAAAACCCCATCCCCAGCTCCCACCCATCCCCACCTCCCACATAGAAAAACACCCGCCTGGAACTTGCCACCCCACGGTCCCATCACCATCATCTCCTATAAACGTCCCGACGCACCCTTCCTTCACACTGACTTAGACGCACTGCTGACTAATAAGACTATCTTGGCCGGAGACCTGAACTCGAGGAACACCGCCTGGGGATGTAGACGTCCTGCTGTAGCAGGACGAGAACTGCGTGACTACATACAAGACCATACCGACTTGACATTAGCCGTTCCTTCCGAACCCACGCACCTCGTCAACGACCTACCCCATGACATCCTCGATATCCTTATCCATTCAAACTCCATCAATGTCACAGCCCCATACCCCCGTTATGAACTAGAATCAGATCACCTCCCAGTCATCTTCACCATAAACTCCCTTTCCTATGACCCAGTTCCCATTTCCCGCCAAATCTCCGTAAACTGGAAACACTTTCGTCACCTCATTTCCAAGAAAAATCAAATCCCCTCCCGTCCTTGAAACCACTCCCGAAATAGATAAAGCCCTATCCCATTTCAACCTCCAAGTCAACCGATCCCTCTATAAGTCCACCACGTCAACTCCAGTTCCTAAAATTCAACTCCCATCACATATCCTATCCTTAATACAGCAAAAGAGACGTATACTAAAACAATTCTACCGTACGTGACGACAACAGGACCGGACTGAAATTACCCAACTACGTAGACAAATACGTGACGAACTTGCAAAATGCGAAAGACAAAAACCTTGACGAAAAACTAAAATACGCCACGACCAAACATCCCCAGAATCTTTGGAGACCAATAGACAAGACCAAAGACTACCAACATCTCACCCATAAAACTCCCTAACGGACAAAAAACCTACGATCCCAAACCATTTCTGAAAACTTTCGCCACCATCCTAGAAAATAGATTCTCCTCCCAGGACACCCAAATCCCCGACTACGTCATCTTTCACTTCCTTAAAACGCCTAACCTACACTACAACTACCAGGACCCTTAGACCATAACTGATGACGAAATCAAAGACCAACTTCACGCACTAGACGAGACGAAAGCGACTGGTCCCGATGGAGTCGGAGCAACTGCCTTACGCCGACTGACCAACAACGCCATTCGACATCTCACACTCATCTTCAACTCGTGCATTCGACTTCATTACTGGCCCGACATTTGGAAAACTGCAATAGTAAAGATGTTCCTAAAACCAAACAAAATCTGTACCGACCCGACGAACTACCGACCTATAGCCTCATCTCCATCATTAGTAAAATTTTCGAGAAATTCATTCTTCACCGACTGACGCCCATCATTGACAAACATTTACGATCGACGCAATTCGGCTTCCGGGAAGACATCATCGACTCTACAGACTCTACGACTAGCAATGACCACTACTCTACGGACACGACGTCACAGAATCATCCCGTACCAGCATTATTCATCGACTTCACAACAGCATTCCGACACCATTAATCATGACATCCCTTCTCATCAAAATCAGCCCTCATATCCCGATCTTCCTCCAACACCTCCTACGCAGTTACCTTTCCATCCGATCCTTCCAGACCGACACCTCTCCTGCGTGTCCTCCCGCCGTCCCCATCCACGCCGGCGTCCCTCAGGGCGCCGTGCTCTCCCCCACCCTCTTCTCCCTTTACATCAACGACATCCCAACTTTACGTCCACATAATGACTACCTATACGCTGACGACTTTGCACTGACCGCGACCAGAAATCAACTGGCGACTGCCATCAACAAGCTTCAACGCAACGCCGACTTACTGACGACATGGGCGACGAACAACGCACTGACTATCAACGCCACGAAATGTAGCGCCATCATTTTCTCAAACTCACGAACACCTAGATCACCCTCCCATCACCATCAATAGCACACCCATTCCATGGACCACGACTGTAAATACCTTGGACTGACTTTCGACCGTCGACTGTTCTGGACCGACCACGTTGAAGCTATCATCAAAAAATCACATCGTATCATCAGCTCATTGACACCCATAATCGCGAACACAAAATAGACGCCAAGACAAAGACATACATCTACAAGACTTACGTGAACTCGACATTACTATACGCATGTGAGAGATGGGCCACGACCGCGACTGCCAACTACGACAAGCTTAAAAAACTAGAGAACAGATTTACAAGACTTGCATTTCGACCTCCACCGATGACCAGTTACGACGCCATTATGACAAAAAAACGGACTAAAACTCATTATATAGACATATACGACACCGCACGACAACGAATCACAAAGGCGACTAATAATACGCCCACACGCCCACATCCTCAACAACCCACCCAAAAATAGAAAAAGACACCATCCTCTTGTCATCCTTCAACTACCCCCTCCTCCCACGTACTAACATCACTCCCCCACTATAACTATTTTCACAATAACTTCACTGTCATACAAAGACAAATGACAATTGACAATTCTTACCTACGACCAAATCATCAAAATAAATTAAAAAAAGAAAAAGAAAAAAAGAAAAAAAGAAAAAAAATCCTCATTTCCATTACCTCAAAAACAATAAATAAACAAAAAATTCTCTCTAATCTCCACCCCACACTCAATGCAATCGTCCGCTAACACCCCTCAGTTTTGAGTACCTCCCCTGTCATCATCATATTCCTTTCCCCTCCCCTCCTCTCCCGGTCACCTTTCTATAAGGGGAAGGAAGGAGTTTTCTTTTATAGTTTCACAAGTCCCATTTTGAAGATGCTCACCCCCGCGGAAACGTACATATGTATATGCCGCAGAAATTAATAAAACCGGAACATGACATAAAGGTTACCACTAATCCTGCTATATTGTCTTTCAGTGAACCGGCTTTTTTCTTGGACTTCTCTATTGGATTTTGATCGACCCTGCCAGCTTTGGATAACTCTCCCGGAGGATCATCGGACATCGTTTTTGGACACCGGAAATCTCTTCTGCACTTCACGCCGACCAAGCCTGCACCTCGGACTTCTCTCTGGATCTCGGGCCAACGTACGCCTGGCTTCGCCGGGCTACAGGATGGACAATCCAGCTGAGGGGACGGACTACCCGCCGGGCGGTGGCACCTGCCCCACCGGAAGTGACGACTGGAGCCATGGACCACCAGCGCTCTCTCGGCACAGAAGCCGGACCGGAGCAGCTCTTTACCTGCGAGATCCTGTCGCCGACCAGCATGGACTCTAGCAGACCCACCACGCAAGGCAGTCTGTTAGGTAAGCACCTCCCGATCAAGCCTGCAGCAGACCGTCACAGCAAAGCCGGAACACCGGACAGGCGACGGCTAACCAGTAAGCTTGAAAAATTCAAAGACGACTTTCCCGACCTGCCTAAAGTAAAATACTACTCAAAGGTGTTACCCGCCCCGAAAATGAGAGCGCATCTGAAGAAGGCGAAAGTTACCATGTTAAATGATCCCGGACCTTCAGGAACTGCAGGAGCAGCCATTGAAGGAGAGCTGGGAGAGGAGGCATCCCTCTCCGACCTAGAAACTGACCTTAATCCCGACATCGTAACTGGCGAATTCATTCTCCCGAAAAGCTGTGCTCGGAATATCCCTCCCCCTCCATCTCCTTCATTTCTAAGTAAAAATCAATTTTCTGTTTTGCAGGGTGAAACGGCTGAGGACCGAACCATGGAAACTGAGACTTCTGACGCCACCAGACAGACAACCGACGCAACTGGACAACCAGCAAACGCCACCGGACCCAACGCCACACCTGCAGACAGAGGACCGAGACCAAGAGTGGGTGCCTTCCACATAGACCTGAAAACACTACTGGACAGCAACTCGCTGGTAAATGACCTCAACTGACTGACTGGACGACAATTCACTGCCCGCTGTAACAATCACTACCTGGTCATTCAACCGACCACGGTCAAAGCCCATCAACTTATCAAGGACGCGCTAGAAAAAATCAGAAACGACACCATGAAACGGACTTTATACTTTACTGGACCTGCGACGTACCACTTTCACCGAGCGACAGAGACAATACGTGACTGATTTATCATTAAAGGACTCGCACCAAAACTATCAATCCCCGACTTGACCAAAGAACTGACAGACAAATACCCCTTCCCTATTTACCATGTAAGCGAGATGCAGAAACTAAATACCGACATAACTGTGACTCATCTGGGACTATACATATGTGAGACTGACCGCAACTGCATACCATCTGCCAAGAAAGAAATAGAATTCCTCTGCCAATACCACGTACGAATTGAAGACTGCATCATCAACAACAACAAAGCCATCAAATGCAATAGATGCCAGACTTTCGGACATACAAAGAACCACTGCACGAGACCCTGGACTTGCGGACGTTGCGCTGGCCCCCACGAAACTCTGCGATGCAATAGCCCTAATCTCAAATGTTACAACTGCAACGGACCCCACCCGACATCTTGGCCCGACTGCCCGACTCTGGTAAAGGAAAACGCACAAACGACAGATACTGCTTGACAAACTAAGACAAAAACGCGAAGAATCGACTTCCACCACCCGACAACTACCAACCCGAATCATCAGAACGAATGTTCAAGCACCCACCAACGACAATCAGACAACCTTCGCAGACGTTACAGGCAACCGACAAAAACTCACCCATCTACAATAATGAAAACAATAGTACTGGAAACTCACTCAAAGACTTAATAGACCTACTGAAAACTTGTATCCTGACAAAACTAATACTGACAATCAAAGACATAATAAACATATTTAAAGGACCAGAAGACATCCTGACCAAACTGCTGACTGCAGCGACAAAACTATGCGACCTGTGCTAAACAGACAGACTATCCAACACCAATTAAGACTTACCTCATGGAACGGACAAGGCGGACTGGCTGACAAAACCGACAATACTACAATACGTAAACGACTATTCTATAGACATACTTTTAATTCAAGAGACATGGCTCCGTCCTTCCCAATCCTTCACCATCCCCAACTTCCTTACCTACAGATCCGATAGAGCCCACTCCCTCGGCGGCGGAACAGCCATTCTCATCAAAAAGCTCATTCCTCACACCCATCTCCCCCCACTCAGTAACGTCAATCTGAAACACACAATAGTACAAATAGGAACTCGGACCGGACCAATTAACATTATTTCACTGTATAACAAACCACGGACGCGCTTGACGAAGACGAATTAGACCAACTCACAGACAGTTCAACACCAACCATAATCGCCGGAGACTTGAACGCCAAAATGACCATCTGGGGCTGCAAAAACGACAACAGACCTGGTAAAGACCTACATCACTACCTGACTAATAGACCGCGAATGACCCTCTTAATTCCTTCTGAGCCGACACACTACAGACATGACGAACCAAACGACATTCTCGACTACGTTATCCACTCCTCTTCCCTTATCGTCTCCAGTCCATACCCAAGACAAGAACTCCTTTCTGACCACCTCCCCATAATCTTCTCCCTCTACATAACCCCATATTTACCCAATCCCAACTATCCCCGCAAAAAACGACAAACTGGAAACAATTTCGAACCCTCATAGCAAAAAAGATAAAACTTCCCACCACCTCTCCACACCTTCCGAAATTGACAAATCAATACATTTCAACCACCACATTACTACATCCCTTCGCAAATCCACAACCCGAACCACAGACCAAAATGCAAAAAGCAACCTCCCTTATCCGACAACTAATCCAACTCAAAAGACTAGCACAACGACGTTTTTACAACACCCGATGACCGGAAGACAAACACGAATACCAGACATTGCGACGAAGACTTACCTACAGACTAATAAAACACGAAGTGACAAAATGGGACGAAACGGTACGCGACGTCAACTTGAAGCAGCCCCAGAACATCTGGAGACTGACAAAACTACTTCGGACATCTGACTCACCCATCTCGCCGATAAAACTCGCCAACAATACATTAACTTACGACCCCAAGATAATAGCCGAAACCTTTGCTTCAACACTTTTCCGTAAATTTCCACCCACAAACTCTCCACTTTCCAGTCAAGCTATCCTTAACTTCATCAAAGCCCCACCTCTTTCCGCCGAGGAGCAAACGACATGGACAATAGACAGCACTGACGTACGAAACGAACTACGACTACTAAACCCTAGAAAAGCTCCAGGACCAGACAGAATTACCACATCACTCAGACACCTCACGAAAAACGCGACAGACCATCTGACGATCATTTTTAATTCATGCATCCGACTCTCATACTTCCCGACTTCCTGGAAACAGGTGACTGTGACGATGGTACCGAAACCAGGGAAAGACCACAAAGACGTCAATAGTTACCGCCCCATCAGCTTACTACCGACACCCAGCAAACTTTTTGAAAGACTTTTACTGCAACGACTGACTCTATTCCTCAAAACTGCAGTAAAACCGTCCCAATTTGGCTTCACCCCTCAAAAATCTGCACCACTACAGACTTTGCGACTCACAATGAACATTGCCAAGACACTACAAAAAACAAACACCAATGCTACTGACAGACTTTTCAAACGCGTTCGACTCCGTTAACCATGAAATCCTTCTTCTTAAAATCCAACCTTATATCCTTAACTTCTTTCACTCCCTCCTGCGAAGCTTACCTGTCTAACCGATTCCCCCAACTAAAACACCTCGCCTGCACATCCACTCCCTACCCCATCCTCACTGGCGTCCCGCAAGGGGCTGTCCTTTCTCCCACCCTCTTTTCCGTCTTCATCAAAGACATCCCGGTACATCGCAAAGACTGTCTACTTATACGCAGGTACTAAAATGACTGTCTACTTATATGCAGACGACCTAGCATACATGACTTCCGAACAAAACCTCGACAAGGCACTTGACGCACTGCTGACGAAGTAACCAGCGACAACCAAGTAACTATTAATCCTGACAAATGCCAGACAATCATTTTACTTGGACTAACAAAAGGACTGAAAAAGCATACCCCCCTTACAAATTAACAACAAGGACATAAAATGGACAAAAGAAGTTAAATACTTAGGAGTGACTATGGACCACCGACTACTGTGGAAAAACCACCTCACTGACAGGACAAAAACCGCCCATCGACTCATTAACGTACTGACTCCGCTATTCAGACACAGAAAAGATTGACCAAAAGACTAAATTATACATCTACAATATAAACATTAATCCAATTGTGACTTACTAATGTGAGACCTGGGCAGCGACATTCCAGACAGACTACCTAAGACTGACAAGACTCGAAAACAGAATCATCAGACTCATCTAAAAAACTACGACCAGATGAAAAGTATCTCGACGTAAAAAGACGACATGATATCACCCCACTGACGACAGAAGTGTTCTCAGCCGCCAAAAACAGAATAGAAAAAGCCATGGACAACCCACAAGTCAAAAACCTCTTCCAACCACACCTCTCCTTCAAAAACAGAACCAATACATACCCTAGAATATTTTCACCGTTCCAGTCCCATCCTCAACATCCTAACAATAGCTAACCAACAACCATATACCGGACCAGCAAGTTTTCACTCCCACCAAACCTGTAATATTTTCTTACTCTTCTCCCCCAAACCAAAAACTGTAGCAGCAACAATAGCAACAAAATAATTAAAAGCCAGCCCTCCTCTGCAAATAAAATAAATAAATAGAACAATCCCAAGATTACTTATCCACTCAACAACCATAATGACATAGCCTGTCAATTCCCATGCTCTACCTCCTTTCTCTCCCAGTCTCCAGTATATCTGGAGGACGGGAATGGTTCCAATCTAGTCATTAACAAAAGTGGCATGGGTCAACCTGTGAGCAGACCACTCAAAAAAAAAGTTACCGTGATCATGAAGGCGGTTCCATCAGGGAGAGACCGGCTCATTGCACTGCGAGCCGGCTGATAGCTTGCGATTGTTGCAAATGTCAATAACTCGGATGCGTAATTTTTGTCAGTGGGGACTGCGTCTGGACTGACCCTGCTATTCGTTTTGATTTTTCTCACGGCACCTACCTCCCGGCTTCTGTTTTTACGGACTTCTCACCTGGATTACGACGACCCGGCTTTCGCTTGCACATCTTCTGTATTACGACAACCCGGCTTTGTTTGGCACATCTGCTGGATTACGACGACCCGGCTGTTACTGGTATATCTCCTGGCATACGACGACCGAGCTACGTTTTCCTGGTGTCAAACCGTGACGTCATCCGGCCTCGCTACCTTGTCACGCCACTCCAACGCAGCGGGCCTTTCACTCCCCGCGCCGATCGATACTCCACCAGCGGCGCGCGACATGGCTGACGAGTCCCCGTCAGCCAGAAGCAACACCGGCCACCTGCCCGTTCGCCCCATCACTGCTCTCACCGGAAAGGTGTGCAAGGCGAAGAGGCCCGGCCGGAGCAGAAGCAAGCTCGCCCTGCAGAACCGCGGCCTCTCCGAC
Source organism: Acheta domesticus (assembly GCA_031308135.1). Taxonomy (NCBI): domain Eukaryota; kingdom Metazoa; phylum Arthropoda; class Insecta; order Orthoptera; family Gryllidae; genus Acheta; species Acheta domesticus. The sequence goes on from JAHLJT010007264.1 coordinate 25,287, forward strand.
AGCGACGCCGACTCGGACGCTTCGCGAGCGACCCGCAGCAGATACCGCACCCCGACCGAGAGGACGAGCGACGCCGGCGCGGAGAAGAAGAGGAGCCACGGCGGGCGCCCCGCCCAACCCCCGCCCCCGCCCCCACACCCACCTGCACCCTCAGCCACCTCCCCTAATATGAACAATAAAAACATGTAACCGCCCAACAATGTAACCGCCGTGGCAGGTGGTGGCACTGACAACGAGACTCTACTAAACTACCGACTAGATAGACTTCAAAAACTAGAAGCTGAAAGGCAGCTATTAATTAACGAAATTCAGGAAAATTGCAACACTGACTTGACCGGAATATCCCAATTCATCTACCCCAAAAATCCGGTAAAACCAAAATCCCATACCTCTTCAGAACCACTTCTGACCACCAACCGTTTCATTAATCTCCCAATCGAGGAGGCAATGGACGCACAGGACTGCACCACCACTGATAAAGACACAAGGACTACGACTGAAAGACAAAGACAAAAGACTACTTCCCGACTCAGAGTAAAAACCCTCCACATAGACAACAAAGAACTTAAAGACGCAAGACTTTTACTGAATGACTTTTACAAAATCACGCCCCATGGTTTCACTGCAAGAAATACAAGAGACGAATTAGTCATTCAACCGACCACGCACGAAAACTACGAAAAACTGCTTAACAGACTAGACAATTTACGACTAGACACCAACAACATCCTTTCCAATCAAATTCATTACCACTACCATCGAACCCTCTCCCAACCCCGTCAAAAACTTGTCATAAAAGGTCTTTCCCCCAATATCCCTCCCCAAGACATGACAGCGGAACTACTCGACAACATTCATATCCATCATGTGTCAGAAATGAAGCGACAGGAATACCAAACTCTACGAGGACTGGGACTGTACGTAATAGAAGTAGACAAGACTGATGACATAAGACAAAACCTTACATCCCTTTTCCATCACAGCATCAAAATCGAGACCTACCAACAGACAGAGTACCACAATGCACTAACTGCCAACGACTTCACCATACGAGACGTTACTGCCACAGACTACCCAAATGCAGCGTAAACCATAAGACGACTGACTGTAACAACACGAACATCAGATGAGCTAACTGCTCACAAAACCACCCCGCATACTCGCCAACCTGCCCAATCATTCTTAAAGCAAGACAGGACCGACTGACTTTACTGACTCGACTAAGGACTAGACAGACGTAAGAGAAAATGCACCAGACACTTCCTCCACCAAAGCATTCCCAAACCTCATCGAAAATAACTCCAGGTCATCTAGAATCATATCAGGCAACTCATCTCCATCATTCGCAGACGTCCTCAATGGATCATCATCATCATCACCACCATCATCGACTGGATCCACCATGACTGACTTGAGAGACATTATCACCCTCATCAAATCATTTGACATAAAGAAAATTATCACCACCATAAAAGACATCATCAACATTTTTAAACAACTTGGCGACGCAATCACGAAAGTCATGACCGCATTGTTTAAAGTATGCGACCTCTTCTAAATGGCGACTAGACTTTGACTCATTAACATCGCAACTTGGAATGCCAACGGCGGACTACCCCGGAAGCAGACGGACATACGACAATACATCTGCGACTACCCCATCGGAATACTTCTAATACAAGAGAACAAACTAACGACATCCCAATCTTTTCAATCCCACAATTCCTTACGTACAGAACAGACCGCCCTACCCTGGGAGGGGATACAGCCATTTGCATTGGTAATAATATCCCTCACACCCAGCTTCCGCCCATCCAAACCTCATTCATTGAAAATACCCGTATTGAACTCACCACCCCCCACGGACCCATAACCATCATCTCCGCTTACAAACTTCCCAACTCCCCTTTACTAGACGCAGACCCCGACTTATTACTTACAAACGAGACAGTACTTGCAGGAGACCTAAACTCGAAATCCACTAACTGGGGATGTCGACGAACTAACACTTCTGGACGAAACTTGCGGGACTACCTGAAACAAAACAAAAACCTGACGGTAGCCGTTCCTTCATCGCCCACCCATCTTGTAAAGGACCTCCCCCACGATATCCTCGATCTCGTCATCCACTCCCGATTCATAACCATCACTGCCCCACACCCCAACCATCAACTAGAATCCGACCACATACCCGTACTTTTCACCATCAACTCCTTATCCTATGACACCACCACTCCTCCCCGAAAAAACATCACAAACTGGCGCCAATTCCGACACCTCATTTCCACAAAAATCAAATCCCCACCTTTTCTCCACACCTCCCACGCTATAGATAAGGCCATTTTCCATTTCAATCTCCATGTCAACAGATCCCTGTATAAAACAACCACCTCTATTCCTGAAGCACAAAACCAACTTCCTTCGCACATCCTCTCCCTCATACGGCAAAAAAGACATGCACAGCGACTCTTCTACAGGACAAGACAGGACGACGGAGAACAATTCAATTTACTAGGAAGACAAGTACGTGACGAACTTAACAAATACGAGACAAAGAAACTAAACGACAGACTCAAATACGCAAACACTAAACATCCCCAGAGACTATGGAAACTAATTGACGAGACAAAGACTAAAACAAACCACATTTCCCCTATCACCCTCCCGAACGGCAATAGATCCTATGACCCCCAGACAATAGCAGAAACCTTCGCCTCCACACTCCAGAACAGATTCTCCTCTCAGGATACCCCAATACCGGACTCCGCAATCTTTTCATTTCTACATTTCCTTCGAACCCCATTCCTCCCCCAACACCTACAGACGCCATGGACTATTACTGACGACGAAACAAAGACACAACTACACCAACTTGACGAGACGAAAGCGACAGGACCCGATGGAGTAAAAGCGACAGCACTACGACTGACTAAAAACGCGATAACACATCTAACATTAATTTTCAACTCGTGCATCAGACTCAACTATTACCCCGACCTATGGAAGACTGCAATAGTTAAAATGATCGCAAAACCAGGAAAAAGCAGTAGAGAGACCCAACAACTATGGACCAATCAACCTCCTTTCAATAGTCAGCAAAATATTCGAAAAAATACTATTGACGCGACTGACGCCCGTAATATACGGCTTCCGGGCGATTAGATCATCGACGCTACAGACTTTTCGTATAGCGACTGACATTTGCACACGACCCCAAAACGAATCAGTTCCCGCAATTTTCATTGACTTCACCAATGCCTTCGGCACCATTAATCATAAACTCCTCCTCTTCAGAATCAGCCCCCATATCCCTATGTTCTTTCACCAAGTCCTCACCTGCTACCTATCCAATCGCTCCTTTCAAATTCACTACCTCTCCTGTAAATCCTCTCCCCATCCTATCCAGGCCGGCGTCCCTCAGCGCGCCGTGCTCTCTCCCATCCTATTTTCATTATACATCAACGACGTTCCCACCCCGACCCGAATCAACGAATACCTGTACGCCGACGACATAGCTTTCACTGCGACACAAAATCGACTTCCGTCTGCTATACGAAAACTACAAAGGACAGCAGACTTACTGACGGATTGGGCAGGAGACAATCACTTGACGATCAACGCGACCAAATGTAATGTCATCATATTCACCAGACAACTACGACGTCATGAATACCCCTCATCACAATTAATCACACCCCGATACCATGGACAACGACAGTAAAATACCTAGGCATTACATTCCACAAAAGACTTTACTGGACGGACCACGTGCCGAAAATCATCAGTAAAGCCCACTCCATCATCAGCTGCCTTACACCACTCCTCTCCCATCCTAAAATAGACTACACGACTAAAAACTTCATATACACGACGTACATCAAATCAATAATAAAATACGGCTGTGAGACATGGGCGACGACGGCGACAGCAAATTACGACCGATTAAAACGACTAGAAAACCGATACGTTAGACTAGCCTACAGATCACCACCACTCACGCACGTAGACTAAAAACGACTCACGGACTGACGCCAATACATTTGAACATCTACAACACTGCCAGACAAAGACTGACTAAAGCCATTGCCAACCCGCACTTTTCACAATTCCTCGCCCCCCACCAACACATTCTTCAAACACCCCCTTCTTCCGGAAAAGACCATCCTCTTCATATTCTTCAGCTACCGCCGCCTCGCACCTATTAACATCACGCCCCCCTGAAAATATCTGCCCCCACACCAATAAGCACCCAAAATAATAAAGATTTTCATATACTCTCCCGAAAATAACTTTACAACAACAGAATAAAATAATAAATTAAAACAAAATAACAACCTTCCCCCGCCCCCGCCTCTCCTTCTCCTCCCTCCCTTTCGGTCACCATTTCATACGGTGGAACGAAAGGATTTTCAGAACTTAAAAAAACCTCGGTCAGTGCCACAACCTCCACGAAGCGGAAAAGTACAAATTGATATGCCGCTAGAATAATAAAACCGCGAAACTGAAGGTTACCTTTTCTGCCACGTCCGTCTGCCCGTTCGCTACTCTCCTGGTTTCGACATTGCTATTTCTATTGGATTTTGGTCTTTAGGATCCTGCGCTGTTTCTGGTTTATTCTTCACGGATCCTGGACTGACCCTGCTTTCCTTTGGATTTATCACACGGCACCTGGCACCCGGCTTCTCTCTTTTCGGACTTTCACCTGGATTACGACGACCCGGCTTTCTTTTGCATATCTCCTGGAATTCGACGACTTGGCATTGTTTGTGCTTATCTCCCGGCATACGACGACCCAGCTACGCTTTTCCTGGTATCGACCCATGACGTCATCCGGCCTCGCTACCTCCACCGGCTTGTTTACGTTTCGCCGCCGTCGCCACCGCTGCGATCAATAGCGGCCTGTGACGTCAACGCGTCACCCCACTGCGGGCGGCACTTACCCAGGCCGCACCTGCGGCCCGGGAGCTCGCTCCCTCGCGCGCTTAGCTGAATCCTGGTGGCGCTTCGCAACCTATTAACAGCGCACAGAGACATTTACCAGTTTCGTGCTCTAAACCAACGGGATTCTCTTCGATCAACCCCGGACCTGACATAACTTCGGAAGGAGAAGATCGGCATCACGAGGGACGAGCGACTCACCCAGCTGCTTCGCGACCACCGAGGCTTCTCCGAGGACGGCGACGCAGACTCTGACGACGCGACCCCGCTAGAGCAGCGCAGCCGCTCGCGGCCGGCGCGCAGGAGAGGCGCGGCCCTCCGCCGCCCGCCCGGCCACGCCCCCACCCCCCGGCGCCCGCCACCGTCGCCCCGTTGCAGCCACCGGCTACTACTTCATCTTCCTCATCAGCTAACAACAATTTTTCCAATATGTTTCAAGGAGACGGAAATGTAACCGGAAGCGGCCATCCAACTGCTGACGCATGAAACCCAACGGTGAGCAGCGGTCAGAGTGAGACTTTGGAACAACAAATTCTTAAGCGATTGACCGACCTAGACAATGAAAGACAGCAGCTTATGCAACTAATACGAGACGCCCACGGACAAAGACAGGCCGGAGAGGAAGGGAATTTCATTTACCCCAAAAACCCAGCACTTCCCAAACCACTACAGCTGTCCCGACCTCCAACCATTTCGACGCAATAGCACCTGCTGAACACATGGACCAGGACAATAACGGAACAGGAACCGACGTAACTGATGACAACACAACTAACAGACCGAACTTGAAAAGCAACTACACAACAGGTGCAAAGACAAACCACGGACTAACAGGACAACAAAGAAGACTAATCGGTACAGTGCACATCGACAACAAGGAACTTAATCACCCGACGGCTTTACTGGAAAAAACAGGAAGCAAGAACTCATCATCCTAAGGCTCATGACTACGCCAAACTCTTAAAAAAGATCGACGACTTCAGACTAGACACCTCACCAAACAACAAATAACTCATCCACTACCATCATCATCGGACAACGACAGTACCCAGAACGAAACTAGTCATCAGAGGACTCTCATCAAACATCGCCCCACAAGACATCATCAATGAAATACAAGCTCAAAATATCACAATTCATCACGCATCCGAAATGAAAAAGAGTTTGGACGACCAAACTTTAAAAGGACTTGGACTTTATACGATTGAGGTGAACAGACGCGACGTCGACAACATCAAACAGACTGACAAGACTGATGCTCCACAGCGTGAAAATCCAAGACTACATTCCCTCTGACCGTGTTCCTCAATGCACCAACTGCCAGCAACTCCACCACACCAAGTCCTTCTGCCACCGTCCCGCCGTATGTGCAAGGGCACCCAAATCCTCGATGACGTCATCCTCCACTTCCTAAAAACGCCCCAATCTTCATTACACCTACCAGGACCCTGCGACCATAACAGACGACGAAATTAAAAACCAACTTCACGTACTAGACGAGACGAAAGCGACTGGTCCGAATGGGGTCAGAGCGAA
>JAHLJT010007266.1:0-17321 GCA_031308135.1 Acheta domesticus
CGCCATTGTTCCAGTATCTACCAAAGTAAACCTTTCTTCTGAGTAGAAACAAAATTAACGGGTGTAAATGTTTTCCCCTTATTTGCCGGAAATATCGGCAAAAACAACCCACTGACAAGGTTTTCGACCGCCGTCCGCGTCTGTCCCTCCTTCCGCCTTTTCGCTCATCATTCGCTTTTAGTCGAGTCCGAGCAGCCGTGCCGTGCACATCGGGCGTCTCTCACTAGTGAACTCGGTGAATAGTGTTGTGACTCAGTGCGTAAACATTCTCTAGTGTCTGAATACACCAGGAAAAGTAAATGGCTTACGCCATTAACCCATCCACAGGGCAGACTATAACCGAAGCCCTGCTCACCCTAAATAGCGGCGACCACTGTGTCGTTCCCCCAGTGTCGCCATTTCCAACAAGCAGCGAGGCCATGGACACGAGCCTCGCAGCAACGCCAGCCCCGACCAGCATGGAGGGCAACATCAACCCAGCCTTGTTAAACGCCAGCCAGAACTACTCGTCGTCACCACCTCTTCAGGTATTATTGAAAAGTCAGCAGAATCAACAGACGGGCTCGCATCAACATTTGGAAACATCCAGCTCAGCAGACCAGGTACCAGTGTCGCAAAACAAACGCGCATGCGACGACGAAGCAGAATCGAGCGAAAGTAAACGTTCAAATGGTGTATCGATGCGTGAAAGTGAAAAATCAGGTGCGACGCATTTCTCATCAGGGACGTCACAAAGTAGTGCAACATCAAGTGGGGAGATAAACTCTACAGGTTCTTTGCAAAATTTATATCGCGTTACAATTGCTAACAGATTTGGAGATTTAAACAACGAACAAAGTCTCGATGATTCGCCAGTTGAAACTTCAAAAATTCCTCCTATTTATCTGTACACCGACGAAAAATCCACGTTCAGTGACTTAGTGATAACCCTAAAATTAATAGCGAAAAGTATCTTTTCTACTGAATTAAAATCAAACAAATTGAAAATCCAAATGACCACGATTGAAGATTATCGTGCGGTTGTTCGAAACTTTTTTGAAAACCAAAGGCAATTCCATACTTACGCCGACCCTAGCAACAAACAATTCTCTGTGGTTATAAAAAATGTAGTTACTGAAATTTCAGAAAAAGAAATTCACTCGGAATTAAAATCAATGTTTGACTCTGTGAAAAAAGTGACAAGACTTCATAAAAATGGTCAACCAATTCCTGTAGTTGCTGTAGAATTTACTGGCGCTCATCCAATCGAAAATATCCTTCAAATAGATACTTTATGTCATTTAAAAGTGAAGGTAGAAAAAAGAAAAGACATGTTGGACCCCTACAGTGTGTGCGATGTCTAGATTTCGGTCATAGCAAAAACAGCTGTAATAGAAAAGTAACTTGTGCACATTGTGCTGGAAACCACATTTCGGCTAGCTGCAATAGCACAAACTCTGTTCCTTTTTGTGCTAATTGCAAAGGGAACCATCGAGCGGACGTCAGAACATCGCTTTGTACATATTAATCAAAAGTTCTAGAATCTAAAACAAAAACTTGGAATAAATATAAAGAAAGATCAGTTGACAATAATTCGTCTCAGGCTCCTCCCAACAATGCAAGAAATTTTCCTCACTTACCAAAAGCTAACCATATACCGAACTTTCGTCCCCCACCCTCACCTTCATCTTCAACCTCTTACGCACATTTCAGTAACCAACAACCTCGCCCATCCCAACCACTCATCCCTGAACCAAATAGTCCATTAATTAACAATATCATCCAATCAGTTAACACCCACATCACTAATTTTCTGCATTCACTAATCCCTATACTCTTAAGTAAAATTCAGAATTTCATAGTTTCGCTTTTCGCAAATGTAAGTAATGTCACTCCTTAAAACATTAAGATTTCTCAATTGGAACAGCCATGGAGTCTATAAAAAACGCTTCGAACTCATTGATTTTATAAATTCCCACTCCATAGACATAGCGTGTATCACCGAAACTCATTTGACATCAGATGTTGTTCTTAGAATTCAAGGATACAATTGTATACGTAACGACAGACCTGGACTAACAACAGGAGGTGGTGTCTTAATTCTGGTAAAAAAAACAATAAATTATTTTGAAATAGACCTGCCCCTCACCCCGGCCTAGAAACGGTTGCTATACGCATTCTTTTTCCGGATAACAATAGTATCACGGTAATCGCGGCATACAAACCTCCAAACAAAAAAATCTCGATGACCCGAATCGATTCTCTTTTTAACGCTACTCCATCAACGATCGTAATGGGTGACCTCAACGCCAAGCATATATCATGGGGCTGCCGCGTCAGTAACTCCGCGGGTTCAATTCTCTCAAACATCATAAACCAATTACATCTCAAAATACACTCTCCCACTGAACCAACTTACTACCCTTCCAATAACAATATCATTCCAGATATTTTAGACATCGCCATCTCAAATTTCCCATTATCATTAACCTCGTATGTTTTTCATGAACTTGACTCCGATCACAATCCAGTATTACTGACTTCTCAAGTTTTCTGTCCCCCTCCTTCTCCTCCTCCAACACTTTCTGTCTCCTCTATAAACTGGGCTACTTACCAATCCAAACTAGAAAATATGTTACCTCCCATTAAGATTCTTCAATCCGCACATGAAATAGATAACGCCGTATCACTTATTACAAACTCCATAACTACAGCGGTACTCGAGTCTACCCCCAAGCGCCCTTTGCTTACCCAAAAATTTTCAAAACCTCCTTTACCCAAGTACATACAAAACTTAATCAAGGAAAAGAATAGAATCAGAAGACTTTGGAATGAACATAGGCTACCATATCTAAAGAGTGAGCTCAATCGCCTTATTCGAGTCTGTAGACAAACTCTACAAGACTACAATTTCGAACAGTATAAAAACTATGTATCTTCCCTATCGTCCCACAACAGCTCAGTTTGGCTGGCTACGAGAAAACTTCTACGTAAAAAGACAACCATTCCCCCTCTATTGTCAAACGGGCAGAAAGTGTTTTCTCAGAACGATAAAGCAGAACTTCTGGCTGATTTCTACGCTACAACCTTCCAACCACATAATGTTGAAGATCCTCCACACTCCAATGAAGTAAACGCATTTGTCTCCTTGCCCAACTTTGATGTCCCTAACCGTGTTAAATTTGCGTCCCCTACCGAAGTATATAACATTATTAAAAATCTACCAAGAAGAAAATCCCCCGGGCACGAAAATATTTCACCTATTATGTTAAAAAACCTTCCACGTAATGCAGTTGCCTTTATAACTAATATAATAAACTCAATGTTCAGATTAGGCTACTTCCCCAAATTATGGAAACATTCAATAGTAGTCCCAATCCCAAAACCCGAGAAAAACCAAACCTTACCTTCTAGCTACCGCCCTATAAGCCTTCTCCCTATTCTAGCGAAAACAGCAGAAAAAGTAATTCTAAAAAGGCTAAATTCATTTCTAAAAAAATCCAAGATCATTCCTTATCACCAATTTGGTTTTGTATCTAAACATTCGTCTTGTCATCAACTTCTCAGACTAACAGAATTCATTCATTCCGGATTCCAAAAACAGCACCACACCATAGCAACCTTTCTGGATGTGAGTCAAGCATTCGACCGAATTTGGCATAATGGCCTAATCTATAAGCTACGGAAGTTCGGTATCCCTCTCTACCTCCTTTCAACCATCCAAAGTTTCTTGTCAGACCGTTCATTCTCAGTAAAAATTCAGACACACCTCTCAAACCCTCGTCCCATTTTAGCAGGAGTTCCTCAAGGCTCCCTCTTTCCCCAACTCTCTTCAATATTTTCACCGCCGACATACCCACATCCCGTTTCATAAACACAGCCCAATTTGCAGACGACACTTCCTTATTTCTTTCTGGTCCCGAACTAAACACACTGACTGACCGACTCCAGAGACATCTGCACCTAATCGAACAATGGACTACTAAATGGAGAATCATGCTCAATCCCTCAAAATCGCTCGCAAAAATTTTCACTCTCCGACATTCTTACCATCCTCGTCCACTGATGTTAAACAACTCTCCCATTCCTTGGTCTCCATTAAATTCACCCGTCAAATATCTAGGCCTCTATTTAGACTCAAAATTAACCTGGAAACATCATATAGAAACCAAATTGAAACAAGCCCATCAGAAACTTCATCAACTTAAACCGATTATAAACCGTAAAAGCAGCCTCAGCCCTGAAAATACAGTTCTCCTATACAAATCCATTCTGCGACCACTCCTTCTTTACGCATGCCCGATCTGGTGTCATTCAGCAGCATCCCACATAAACAAGATCCAAGTCTTCCAAAACAGAATCCTCCGCATTGCACCAAAGTTCCATGGTTTGTTAGAAACTCAACTCTACATTCAGATTTCAACCTAAAATCAATAAAAGAGCAAATCATTCACACATCTCACAATTTCTTCCTCCACCTACCTAACATATCCGGACCATCCTTTTACAACCTCGGCATAGATAACCCTCCCTTTCTGAGAATAAAAAACAGATACCCCTGCACTCATTCTTAAACTGCTTTTCCACGTTCGAATAGAAATAATTAACTTCAGTATTTAAATTCATCTCAAGTGATGTTCTGGCGGTGATCTTGAGTTTCCCCACTCGTAATTTTTAAAATTAGTATAAGTCACCAATCATCTGTAGAGCCGAAAGGCTGAACGATGTAAACTCAGACTAATAAATAAATAAATGAAAAAAAAGGGTCCTTCTCCGAGCGTCTTATCTCGGAGAGCATAGCAGCTCCTACGTCATTTCTTGTCCAGTTAGCAATCACTGTTCTACAATGTTTTTAGAACTTAACGTCTGAATTTCGGTGTACTCGAACATACTGTTTCCGAAGTTGGCGCTTATTATAAACCATTGTTACTCTCTCGCCTCTAGTTGTAAGAAGAGAAAGTATTGCAATCGTGCATTGGAAAACGGAAGATTGGAAGATAGAAAAAACTCTTATTGCCGGGTTCTGGTAACCAAAAATAACAATAATTTTTGTCCTCAACATTTTCATACTTTTCTAAAAAATGGTTCCATTTTTTATTAAACTTAGTCTTTTGTAAACTAAGCCTAAAGAACGCTTAAAACAATGGTGCAAAATTCATTTTCATATATCTATAAATTTATATACATACAAATTATTGATGCTTTTATAATATTCGTTAAATTATATTTCAATTCTCCAATTAGGAATGAAAACTGACTAGTGGTGCTACAGAATGGCACAGACTTTCCCGTATTAGTTTTCTATTTCCTTGGGTCTTCGCTAGCTATTCGGAATTGCCACATACTCTTTCTTGCCAGCTACCATCTATCACCGCCAAAAGTACATTTTTTGTCATTTTCTTAATTTTTCGGTTTCCTATTGGTAGAATAATTTTAGAATATTAAAGAACACAAAAACCTAGCCGTAAATGGCAATTTTCTTTTAAAAATTATGTGCCGTTTAAGAGAAAATGGCGTTTTAGCGCTACTAAAAATGCGAAATTTGAAGCTCATTTTCACAGAAAATTTTTGAGTTTTCAAAATACTTTATTTGAAGTTATTTGAAGCACTTACACTCACAAATATAATAATCTTTACAAATTGCTGGTAATGTGCATATTAAAGATGTGAGAGATCTTTCAAAAAATTACATTTATAATTTTTTGAAAAAACAAAAAAAACTCAAAATAAACTTTACGCTATACTAAAGAGTGTAATTAGCACTATCCGTTACAAAAGTTTCAAGAAAAAATTGCAGCCATATATGAGAAAATGGCGTTTGAGCATTTCTGAAAATGCGAAATTTGAGCTACTTTTCACAGAAAACGGTAGTGTTTTCGAGAAACTTTACTTGACATTATTTAAAGCATATATACTCGTAAATATAATAATGTGAAAAAATCGCCGATAATGTAAATATTAACGACGTGAGAGACAAGTAAAAAATTTACATTTTTGTAATTTTTGAAAAAACCAACCGATAGACCAATATGGCTTTTATGTCATCTGATAGAGTACATTTACCACTATCCCTACCAAAAGTTTAAAGAAAAAATTTGGAGCCGTTTTTGAGAAAATCTTGTTTTTGTAATTTTTTAAAATTGCACATATTGCACGCAATATTGCACGAAAACTACTAAAATTTTGAAAAACATTTACATGACCTTTATGAAAGAACTCAATATGCAGAACAAATTTTATTTGAAGAAAAAATCTCTATCTTCAATTTTGTAGTTGGAGAAAGACGCCGAAAAAATTCAAACTTTCACAATTTTCGAAAATTCAGAGCTATACGTGAAAATCGGACCTATGCCATGTTAATAAGTGTATTTTACTCTATTCATACAAGAAATTTAAAGAAAAAATTTGGAGCCGTTTTTGAGAAAATTTTGAAAATCCCCGGGGGCTTCATATAAAGTACCCCCAAATTTTGAAGAATCTTTTTCAAAATCTCAAAGCTTCGACTAGAATCAGATCGACCGGGGAATATCCATTTTGGAAGAAATCGTACGTATGGTTTAGGCGCTAGCAGTGTTCACAGACGGACAGACAGACGGACAGACGGACGTTTTCCTTTCAATTGGTTTTTCGGTATCAAGGACCTAGAAAACAGGGTTTCTGGCTACACCACGTGTTAGGGGATTTTTTTTCTTAATTTAGCAACTGGTTTTATCCACTTATTCGTTTTCACGGCCCGGCAATTAATTTTTTTCCGCCGAAAATTGGCCATTTTTTCGCGCAGCATTACATAACTTTCCCTATACTACGTATATCACTCCGTGTATACGTACGTATACGGGAAAGTAAAAATTGATAAAAAATGATGAAAAAATGTGTTTTTTAGGCGCCAATCCATTGCAGCTGAGAAGAGGGAGGAGCAAAACCGAAAAGATAGCCCAGATGAAAGAGGCAAGGAAACTAGCTCGGGAAAGTATTTGCCATTCTGTAGCACCACCAATTTCATTCTTCTAAAAAGTTTATTTTCATTTATTTTTATATTATTTAAGTAATTGTGCCTAATATTATTCTTGTAAGTAATAAAACACTATACAATTTTGCTTTTCATTTCTAGCAAAAAATTTTAACAAGGTTGAACAACGAAACAACATGAAACGTGCATGCATTATTCGTTTTCTTTCGGGTTTCGTATTCTTCTTTGTTCTTTAAATTCTTTTATTCATGTTCTTCAAGTTTGCTTCACTGTTGACTTGAATTTCCTCAAATTTGTTTTCACCCTAGTGATAGCCCCCGTGTCCGTATATACCGTTGTTTACTTGTTTTTTAGCGTTAAGTTCGTCTTTGTGTTTATACTTGTTTGTTTTTGAGTGCGCGTTCGCTGTTGTGTCCGTTTTCGCTTCTATTTAAAGTTCCTCTCAATTTTGTGTCATTAATAATGATCATCTCGTATCTCTAAACTAAAATGAAGACAAAGTTGAGGGCGCGGGCGAAACAAACAGGGAAATAGACGAATAATACGATTCGAAAATGAAAACGATCCAGTATGTCGAAGACGAACTTCATTTTGAAGAAAAAAACACTATTATGAAACGATTGCAACAGTCAAAGAAGATTATAAAATGCAAAGGCCTTAGACGCTTAAGGTACAATTGTTAATAGAACACAGGCAGTAATTACTAAATACAATTACAAGACGAAACCAACATGACAAACCAACACTGTAAAGGTTCTCTTCATTTCCATATGTAATATACAATATTCTTAATGTAATAATGACCAAATAAAGTGCTCTGCGAAGCTAGAATAATTAATCAGTAATTAATTTTAATTGATTTATAAGTATGTAATGTGATAGAAAACAAAATCATCGATCAGCAAAATCTTTCTAGAGTTATTATTTCACATTTTTGAATGACTATTCAGACCCTTGTCTTGACATAAATTCTTATTCTGTTTTTTTGTTCCGTTACAAAATATAAATTGAATAAAATTCGATGAAAATATCGATGAATTAAATAATTTCGTAAAACAAAAAATCGGGAATGCATTTTGACGTTTAGTTGTAATTTTTTATGCTGATCGTAAACATATTTTACTTTATAAACGTAACAAATGAAAACAAATGAATAGTAAATACCACATCCACTGTGGAAGCGAATACAAATTATTTACTATTGGTTTTTCAATAGTGCCTAACATTGAGACTAAGTCAATTTCTCTTCACATTGCGAGAATGTCAGTGATTTTTTCAAAAAACGAAACGCAATGGCATTAATTTACTACTTTAAATATAGTTGTCCAGTAATGAAAAGGTACTGAAAGAACAAAAGGAAGGAGAACGAATCGCCGAAGGTAGGAAACGAAATAGGAACAAATGTGCTTCGCTGTTATGATGCACAAGTAAGCAGTAGTAATAAAAAAACAAAAACGAAGAATACAAAGCGGATACGGAAAGAGCGAAAATGTGAATCAGTACAAAATTGACACTACTATTAGTAGTAAGGTAGAGTAAGTAACGAAAACAAATCACATACGTTACATGTTGCTGATTTCCAAGTCACACGATGTAGTAGAAAACGCCAATAGAATGTATTATGAAAGAATATATACAGTTATATAATTTTGAATTTTCGTGACAAGCAGAATACGTCAGTTGTCAAGGAGACAGGAATTCTGCAATCCATTGTTTAACATTGATTTCCTCACGGTAAAAATACATTTCCAATCATGCAAATATTTTTAAATAGGAACTATCTCAGTGAGGTAATACATTTGAATTTTTAAAGTTGATTAACAATGTCTAATATTGCGATGCAGAGGAAAATTTCCTTGTTTAAACGACCTTGTTAAAAAGTCAATTTTGTTTAAATTATTTGAACTAGTCACTACTCATTCCGGCCTCTTGACAGTACCTTTTCACCAACTTGAAGGTCTTTCCACATCTCTTATTCCACTTGATATGAAAGTCACAATAATTTTTGGATAGTGGATACCTTTATCTTATCAACATCTCTCGGCAGTTATTATACGGTTCTGCTTTCACAAGGGATAATAGTTTTAATTATTTCCTCTTTATTACATCTCTTCGATTTCACTCCTTCACACTACTCAGAAACTGCTTTTCAGCAGCCTGAAGCTGACTTCAGTCCTTTTTCTTTAGAGTCCATGACTAACTTCTAAATATGCAGGTGGGAATTTTAACAAAGGGTCCCCCCCCCCCCGATAAGATGGTAAAAAGTTCCCCTCAACCAAATTACATATGAGTGGTTACACTATAATTCTTACATAAAAAAATATTTTGAAAGGTTTCTTAGCCCCCGTTCCACCACCCACACCCCTATACAGCCAAAAACGTGTTTTTATATTCAATGGTTTTCGACAACTTAACACTATTTTATCTGACTGAAAAAATAAGATAAATAAGAACACAATTTGTACTACCAGAAAAACATTTTTCAATATTTTCTCAGGCCCAAATTCAAACACAAAAAATATCTTTGAAAAAAATATCAAGAAATATTTTTTCTGTGTCTTAGACGCCTAGAACAGGCTCGAAAAAAATGTCAAAGGTTCCTCTTAAAACACGAATTGTTGTGCACTTTTTTTCAGATTTTTTTGATTGCTGGGCTACCGTTAAAAAAATAAAAACCATTTTCCCGCCTTTAAAACACCCAGACTTTCAATATACTTTGAAAATGACTGCAACGGTTCTGTGCATCTGAAACATCTACAGACGTGATACCTGTGCCATTTGTGTATTTTTTTAAAAAAATGAACTTTACGTCTTATTAAAGAGTGCAATTAGCATTATATGTTCGAAAAGTTTGAAGAAAAATTGGAGCCATTTATGAAGAAATGACGTTTGAGCATTTCTGAAACTGCGAAATTTTTAGCATAATTGTTTGTTTGTTTTTTTTACAGAAACTGTTGAGTTTTGAGAATCTTTACTTGACATTATTT
Organism: Acheta domesticus; assembly: GCA_031308135.1. NCBI lineage: Eukaryota > Metazoa > Arthropoda > Insecta > Orthoptera > Gryllidae > Acheta > Acheta domesticus. The sequence continues at coordinate 9,937 of JAHLJT010007266.1, forward strand.
AAAGCACAAATACTCAGAAATATAACTCAAAATTAATATTTACATTACATTATATTTCATTAGCAGCGATTTGTTCACAACAAATCGCTGCTAATGTAAATATAACGATGTGAGGGATAAGTCAAAGAAATTACATTTTGTAATTTTTGAAGCAACAAAAGAATAGAGCAATATGGTGTTAATGTCATCTCATAAAGTACATTAGGTACTATCCTTACCAAAATTTAAAGAAAAAATTGGAACCGTTTTAGAGAAAATTTTGTCTTTGTAATTTTTTTAAATTGCACATAATTCGTAGTATATGACGTATAATTCGTGGGTTAATTTACAATCGAAAATCAAATAAATTTTTGTTTAAAAAATTTTATTTTAAATAAAAATTTTCAAAACATCCTGGGCCCAAAGAAACTTTGCATTTCTTACAAATATACCGTATTTTGCTAACATATGTACTGGCTCTGCATTTATTGCATTTTACAAAACCAATTTTCAGGGTAGAGACTGTTCGATTTCAGTGTTACTAGCGTACCCGTGCGAGAACTCTCGCATGTTAAATCCCACCCTTTCCCTATCCATTTGTCTATCCTTTCCATAAAGGAGAGGAACTACTAATGTACTTACAGAATATCAAACAAAATAACAATGCAATTGATGTTTGAAACAAATTTTCAATTAAAGTTTATTCAACATTATAGAGAGATGTTCTTGGAACAATTCATACTTCTTTAAAAACAACATTTGAAGAAATTTTCAATCTTCCTTGAGAGTTAGCTTTTCGCTTTCCTTGATAGTCAAATAATAGAAAAGGTTTTTACTCTTGAGAAAGCCAAGTAAAGTAGTGCGAAAATACCGGATCGGGCAAGAACAGACCTACTCATTGCAATATTATTTAACTTTCCTTGATTTGTTATGAAGAACCGAGTGGGTTTTGGAGAGTCAGGGTGCCAGCTTGCTGGGGTGAGAAAATTGAAAAATTATTTGTATACTAAAAAGTATTGAATTATTTTCTGCGTCCTTACGTACCTCAAGAAAAGCAATTCCGAGCCAAAAAATAATCAAACTAATGTTTTCACCTTTGAGTACTAAATACCATTTGTTAGCATTAGAAACAATTTAGTAGGCATTAGTAAGCCCACTTCGGTACATGGGAATGTTGCTCAAACGATGTTTGCATTTTTAATATCTTAACGAACCGACACCTTGAGTTTAATATCAAACGGTGTTTTATTTACAATATGAGTTTGCAGCTGGGCGTTGGTGTACATACTTCCAGATACCGCCAACATTTAAATCGTGCGTTTGGACTGCGATCGTTGGCAGTTGTCGGGTGACTTGCACTATTCTTTCTATAATTTTAAATTTAGTTGTTTTTTAATTGATTCACGTAGTATTGTAGGCTAGCGCGTTTTGATTTTTGTTTTCCATTTATTTCAAGCTATTTTACTTTAGCTACTTTAAAAAGTTTGTTCTTTGTGTTGTGCCATAGCACAAGTTTTCCCCCACTACCTCTGCGTACCCGTGCGAGAACTCTCGCATGTTAGACCCCACACTCATCCCTATCCTTCTATTTTCATTCTAAGAGGGAAAGTAGTTAACGAAACGTGTTTATTTGTTTAAAATCTATAAAGGTAACTTGCAATGTACTAACACAATTACAAATAAAAATAAAAACAATGCAATTAATGTGTAAAAGAAATTTTCAATAAATATTTATTCAATATCATGGAGAATTTGCTTGGAACAATTCCCAACACTTACTTAAAGACATTTGAAGTAATTATTCAATATTCTTTGTCAGTTAGGTTTTAGTTTTTCGTGATAGTCACAAAAATATTAGCTTTTTACTTTTGAGAAAGCTACGTGTCTGAACCCGTTGACTTGAAAATTTCATCGAATGATAACGAAAATATTGGTACAGGTAAAACACAAACACAGTCTTCACTCTTCACTGAACACCCACATCCTTCCACAATTAAGTACACAGCACTTATAGACCATGAAAAAACGTTAATTGAATAGTTTCACTACACGCATAAGAAACAATCTTCATAGGTATAGGTATCAAGCAACTATAATAGTACTTCTAGTTGTTGCTGGAGAGCAAATCTTGAATTAATGATTATGCAAATAAACCTCGTCAGACTGCACAAACTACGGTGTTAACAGAAAGCGTAAATAAAGATTGTCGAATCTAAGCCTTCTAAGCGTGTCGCCACAAAAATTGCTACCAGCAGGAAGGGCTGAAATATTGAGGTGGCCTTGATAGTATTGAAGCGTGGAACCGAAAAGTTAATTGAATGGATCGGAGAATGTCTCATCTTGTAGATTATGGTGTGAAAAACGTTTCTTTGAGGCCTTTGGCCTCAAAATTTTACTTTTTAAGGCTCTAAAACGCTTTGTTTATGAGTTATTTGCCGATATATGTTGACATGTGATGCGGGTTGCATTTTACATGAATATTTCGATGCGTTTTTTTAAAGAAATCATCCATATTTTTAAAGTCAAAGTGGAATTCGTCAAGTCTCCGTGAAATTCTCTTTCTTTAGAGCCCTCATTTATAAAGATTGGTTGCGTGTGAGAGCCGGAACCCAAAGGTATACTACTGAAATAATACAGGAGACGATTTATTATGTATTTTGTCATAAACTTTTACGTTCTGGTGATTTCTTTTGTATTTGGTATTAATGGTCTTAAATGTAACCTCTTGTGCATTTAATTTTATGGTTTTTACGTATTTTGTTCATTAGTAATGTGTAGGGCCCGGATTTCTGTAAGTTAACTCTATCAAGTAAAAGCCATGATATATTTACGTTTCATGTCAATTAACGCCTAAAACCGTTGACGTTTTACTACAAATATTTACATATTTTACCCAAAAGTACATATATTTACATATTTTACTCAAAAGCACATATTTTTAAATATTTCTCAATATTTCCGTTTTTCTGTATTATTTTTGTATAATTCTTTATTTATCCTATATGTTTTTGATAAGGAATCACCCAGACATACAATTCAGCATTGTCAAACACATTTTTTCTACAGCTTCCTCTCTAAATGGTGCTATTGTATCGCGTAAAAATGTTGATATTACAGCACGCAATATTCTGCAAAGGACAAGGTTTTATTGCACTTCAAAGCTTTCGATGTCTAGATTTCAGCGCGAGTGTAACAGAAAACAAAATACTTCTCGGAAAGGAAGTTGATGTATGAAAATGATGTCTAGCAGGCGATAACTCGCCCAAAACGCATTTTTCAGCGATCTCCCTTGACCTTAATTCTCTTCACCAAAAATGACACACCCAACGTAACTCACACGGAGAGAAATGTTTAGTTCATACAATTAATCACGTAATAGATTCAACTAAACAGTATAGTAGCATGGGCGTAGCGTCCATAGACGCGCTGGATGCGCCGCTTCCCTTACGAATTTCCATCACAAATTTTTACATTTTAAATGTATTAGTATCCGCTTATCAAACTCGATGAAATATTGGAATATCTATAGTTTCTACTTTGCCGGGCTTTCATGGTCTCTAGTTTTTCACGCACTTCTTGGTATTTCCCTCGCCCTGACGATTGTCAGAGGAGGCTATTATAGTTCGAATAGGGCGGGCGGCGCGTGAAATATTGTGTACCCTGTGCGAGGCTGCAAGAAGCGCAACCCTCAGGAGACCTCCGTGGTTCAGATGGAATAGTGAGTTTGCTTGTTAAGAACTGTGATTGAAACGTGACTACTGAACTGTGAATAAAGCGTGAACCGGGCATCAAGGCACGTGTAAGTATCAGCGTTCATAGACAACTCCTTTTTTAAAAATTTGGAGATTCCTTCGTAACTGTTCGAACGTGTTCCTTGCATAGGTTATTGTAGGCAGACGGACGCGCTACGGGCCGGCGCTTCCAGAGCATTATGGAAGGGGCTGTGGCTGCAACCCGTGCCGGGCATTCGAACGGTGATGGAGCATCGCCGTCTTTATGTGGATGTGCAATTGAACATTTAAAACAAAATACATTTTCAAGCCTTTCTTTTGAGGAAAAATCAAAAATTATTGCGACTGGAAAACCTACACCAGAATTTCATATTGAGTGTCATTCGAAAGGGAAGAAGAATTTCATACGACATTTTCGTGCACAAATCTACGAGAATGTTCAGTGGATAAGTGGGTGCAGAAACACAAATAAATTATTCTGTTGGCCATGTTTATTGTTTTCTAAAGAGAAATCCGTGTGGACGCAAGGAGGATTCGATGATCTTCACAATATTCACAAAGCACAGGCTCGCCATGAAACTTCAGTTTCTCATATCCTATCCCTAAAAAATTTCAAACTGTTTGGAAAACAAAGAATTGAATGCAGTCTCAGTGAGCAGTTTCGGTTGTCTGTACAACGTCACAACGTAGAAGTTTCAAAGAACAGAGATATGTTGACTCATATAATCAGAGTTGTTTGTCTTTTAGGAAAACTAGGATTGGCTTGTCGCGGACACAATGAAATTGTCGAGTCTCATAATCGAGGCAACTACATTGAAATTCTTAAATTTTTGGGTAATTATAATACTGAACTTTTAGCTGTTATTGGAAGCAACAATGTGTTTCGTGGAACATCTCCTGACGTCCAGAATGATATTATTGCGGCAGTTGCGGAAGTTATGCACAGAGAAATTGAAAAGGAGATTTTTGAGGCTCAATTTGTGGCATTAATATTTGATGAAACGACTGATGTGACCATGAAATCGCAACTCACAAGCGTGTTGCGATATGTTTCAAAGAATGGCGTTCAAGAAAGATTCTTGCATTTCACTGACTGCAGCAAAGACAGATCCGCATGTGGATTATTAGAACATGCAAAAGGAGTTATCACGTACAAGTGCAACACAAAAGTAATAGCGCAAACGTATGACGGCGCAGCAGTTATGGCAGGGGAACATGCTGGACTTCAGGCCAAATTAAAGATGATTTGTAAAGAAGCAATATTTGTGCATTGTTATGCTCACAAATTAAATTTAGTCTTAGGACAATCTGCTAGCTGTATTAAAGAAGTGCGAATATTTTTCGCCTCTTTATCAGGATTAGGGGCATTCTTTTCTAAATCTACTAGGCGGATTGAAGCTTTAGACACTGTAGTGAAAAAGCGATTGCCATCAGCTGCACCAACACGTTGGAATTTCACCAGCAGGCTTGTACTGACTGTGAAAAATCATACGAGTGATCTGCAGGAATTATTTGCTTCAGTAACAGAAAATTCAAGTGACTGGGACGCTGAAACTCTGTGCTCTGCTCGTGGCTATTTTAATCTTTTGAAAGACTTTGACTTTAATTTTTTCTTAACTTTGTTTTCATGTCCATTTTTCCTCATTCTGACTCATTATTTAAAATTTTACAAAATAAGTCCAATGATGTGATTATGTGACTGCGCGAAGATGGGAAATAGAGCTATTCCTATCGCATGACTGCATGATACGGTTTTGGGATATATTTGAAGCAGTTTCGAGACACTTTTGAATGCTTTTGGGAAGGTTGCAACAGAGAAAGAAGCGAATTTCAGTGCATCAAGCGAGCCAGAGTAGAAAATACAGAGAATGAAAAGAATGTGTAGAAGAGATTGTTTATAGAAGTTATAGACAACTTAATATGTCATTTATCTGATAGATTTTCTGATACTTCTAAACTGAAATTCCTAAGCCTTCTTAACCCAGATCTCTATTTAAGTTATCAGTCGTCATTCCCCAGTGAAGCTTTCAATTGTCTAATGGATGTTTATGGAAGGCATTTTGACTCTGCGCGATTGAAAAGTGAGCTCACGGCCATTTATTTTGATGAGTTCCACAAGAGTGTCAGTAAATTAATTGATTATATCAAGCACTGTGAACTCGCAGATGTCTTTCCCCAAACATACATACTGACCGCTTTGATTCTCACTATACCTGCTACAAGTGCGTCGGCGGAGAGGTCATTTTCTGCTCTCCGGAGAGTAAAACACTATCTTCGAAATTCACAAAGCGATGAAAGACTTTCTCGTTTGTCCTTACTGAATATCGAGAGTCAGCTTTTAGATTCCATGATGACAAAGCCATCGTTTTTTAATGATGTCATTGATGTATATGCCCGTAAACCAACAAGAATTGCACTTAATTTTAAAATGTAATTGTTAAAAATAAAAGTTAATACATTATAATATCACTTTGATTTTTCCTTATGAAACCTTCCAATATGACTCCTTTAAATTTAGAAACGTGAAAAAAGGTATATAAAAAAGCAAAATGCTCCTGCGTCATTATTTAGGGATATTTTGTTGAGTCGATTAAATTTGAGATTTATACAGTATGCTTGGACTTTCTCATCTAATATAAGACGATGTTGAGGGAAAGTGTATCAAGTAATAAGGAATAGTAAAGCACGTACTCTTTAGTGAGAAAATTAGCATTGAGGTTTCCAGATTGTCCTGTTAGTAGGACTGACTGCAGTGTGATGGCTATGTACCGGTCGAATTTTACTAGCGCAACACATAAGGGAAGATCTATGTTTATTTGATAAAATTCTTTTACCAAAACAGATCATTCTAGATTCCGATGAAACATCTCTCCAGAATGTAATTTCGTTCTATTCTCTTGATAGAGAAATATTTCTGTGTATTTCTTGTTTCGCTTATCGACGAGTAAAACTAACTAAAACATTTCCAAGTACTGAAAGAAAGATATTTACTTTCTGATAACAATACTGAGAATAAAAATACTTTTATCAAGAAATGTCCCATGAAAAGTTCCATTACTTTTAATTCAATAGTTCCGTGAACGACATAGGTTGAATACAGAGCCGCTTCCCCTCTTAAAAAATCCATACGCCCCTGATAATTTTGCAGTTGATTGTCGACGGTATATTTCTTGTTTGTTTTCTTTTTTAGTGACAATTATTGTCATTCTGTACGAGTAAAATTATATGTTGATCTGTGGTCAACTTTGTGTTTTTTTTCGAAATCTTCAGAAGAGCCACGATCCTCCAAGAATCCCCTACAACCGACAAGCAGACCGGTTTCATTATACATTATTGCAGTTGTGAGAAGTATTTCAAATTACTTCCGCAGAAGTTTTTTCGAAAACTAATAAGTTTTATGGGGAAACTAATTTTCATTGATAGTAACGTGTAAACGAAATTTCTTAATAACCAAATTCTCCAAAAAAAAATCACATTTTTCAACGAAAATTGCCATATAAGAGGAAGGTTACTCTTCTATAATATTCTTAAAATAATGTTTAGTAATATAATATACTTTTAGAAAATCTAAAAGTTGAGCAAAAAAGAAAAGAATATGTACTTTGGGCGGCGACAGATGGCAGTTTGGCAAGAGAATTAGGCAACACCGAAATGGTAGCCCAGACCAAAGAAATT
>JAHLJT010007267.1:0-48539 GCA_031308135.1 Acheta domesticus
AAAGACAAAACAAAGGCTTCTAACTACAGACCTATCTCCCTTACATCAAATATGTGTAAAATCCTAGAGAAGATAATAAACTTTCGTCTAACTTGGATACTCGAACATCAAAATATAATAAGAAATACACAATTTGGTTTCCGCCACGGCCACTCTACAATATCACATCTTATTAGTGTCGATAACCATATCCGAGAAGCATTCGAGAGCAACCAACATGTGCTAGCAATAAGTTTAGATATAGAAAAAGCTTATGATATGGTTTGGATACAATACATCTTAATGAAATTAAAAGACATAGGAGTAGGCAAAAACATGTTTGAATTCATCAAAAATTTACTTCAGAACCGCAACATTAGAACTAGGGTCAACGGTAAACTCTCTGACGAGACAATAATTGAAAACGGCGTGCCCCAAGGATCTGTGCTGAGTGTCTCTCTATTCCTACTAGCTATAAATGATGCTGATAAAAATATTACACCACCAGTAATTGCAAGAAAGTTTGCTGATGATATAACTATTCTATGTAAAGGAAAAAAAACATTATTTCTACCAAAGACATGATCCAAAATGCACTAAACAACCTACATGAATGGTCCCAAGAAACTGGCTTCAAGTTCTCCGCCCAAAAAACGGAATGTATCGTCTTCTCAAAACATAAAGATAGAAACTGCCCACCTCTGACATTAGGGGGTTAACCACTAATATTTGTTAGGAACACCAAGACACTAGGACTGTATTTTGATTCCAAATTAACATGGAAAACACACATCAATTACATAACAAACGAATGCAAGAGAAGAATGAACATCTTGAAATCTCTTTCATACAAAACATGGGGAGCTGATATGGATGTGCTTCTCCGAACGTACAGAACAATCATTCGCCCAAAACTTGATTGCATATTGTACAACACATCAGGAGCAAAACATCTCAAGAAATTGGACTCAATTCACAACCAAGCTCTGAGAATAGCTACTGGATGTTTCCACACGACACCAATTGGCAGCATTTTAATTGAAGCTCAAGAATTTTCACTAACCCAACGAAGGAAATCTCTATCACTTAGGTATGCACTCAAATCGGCAACATCAAAAAATCCAATCATTTATAGTGATGTGTTCCCGAAATCTCAGAGTTCAAATGATATAAACCCACGGTATGCACCTATGCACAAAAGGATTAAAGTTCTTCTCGAAGAAATTGATTTTGGAATTCCAGAAATGGAAACAAAGAGAATCAGTATTATTCCACTCTGGATTCTTCATACTATTGATACTGATTTAACTCTCAGAGAATATAAACTAGTCGTGCTACAACAGCACTTACTTTCCCGTATTAGAAGAAACAGCTAAGTAGTACTGTAATATTGCACTTTATGCGCTACTAACATCTTCGCTTGGAACTCACTATTTCCATTGCAGTGTTGTCAGAACTATGTGAATTCTACAACTTCACAAAAATAGAATGCAAAAGTTTTGTAACCCTGTATTGGAAAAAGAAGTCTGATACCCTGGAAATATAGAAATGCCTTCCATTGGGCCATGATTAGGCAAGAGTATTTTAAAACCATGCAACAAATTCTCTACTCACTACAAATGGTACAGCATTTGGTGCAAAACTAAATATTGGCCTGCAAATATCAACATAAATTAGACAATTATAACTCCTTTTCATACAGCTCCATTAGGTCACAACAATGACACTAATTCTAAATTCACAGACATTCGCGAGCGCAAAGTGAATTCCATTGTTGCAGACCCTGCATTGTCGCTATTCTGAGAGCTATTAATTCTTTTTACTTATTTCAAATATTTCAAAATAAACAATTTCTAAAATATTAATGTGTAAGTCTATAACAAAGTTCGAATGTAAGAAACGAAGAAAGAAATAATATACAAAATTGCACATTCTAATTTACGACGCATCCAGCTGTCCGAAGCGCAGTAAATTTACAGCGGCCTATTACGTTTGTCACAAAATTAAAGAAAAACTACTCGTATTTTGAAAACATTAAGCATGACCGTATTTATTTTATTTATTTATTTGTCAAAAAACAGAAACAGAATGGCACAGACTTTCCCGTATTAGTTTTCTATTTTCCTGGGTCTTCGCTAGCTATTCGGAATTGCCACATACTCTTTCTTGCCAGCTACCATCTATCATCGCCAAAAGTACATTTTTTTGTCATTTTCTTAATTTTTCGGTTTTTTATTGGTAGAACGAAAATATTAATTTTAGAATATTAAAGAATACAAAAACCTAGCCGTAAATGGCAATTTTCTTTTAAAAATTATGTGCCGTTTAAGAGAAAATGGCGTTTTAGCACTACTAAAAATGCGAAATTTGAAGCTCATTTTCACAGAAAATTTTTGAGTTTTCAAAATACTTTATTTGAAGTTATTTGAAGCACTTGCACTCACAAATATAATCATCTTTACAAATTGCGGATAATGTGCATATTAAAGATGTGAGAGATCTTTCAAAAAATTTACATTTATATAATTTTTGAAAAAAACAAAAAAAACTCAAAATAAACTTCACGCTATACTAATGAGTGTAATTAGCACTATCAGTTACAAAAGTTTCAAGAAAACAATTGCAGCCATATACGAGAAAATGACGTTTGAGCATTTCTGAAAATGCCGAAATTTGAGCTACTTTTCACAGAAAACGGTAGTATTTTCGAGAAACTTTACTTGACATTTTTAAAGCATATATACTCGTAAATATAATAATGTAAAAAAATCGCCGATAATGTAAATATTAACGACGTGAGAGACAAGTGAAAAAATTTACATTTTTGTAATTTTTGAAAAAACCAACCTATAGATCAAAATGGCTTTTATGTCATTGATAGAGTAAATTACCACTATCCCTACCAAAAGTTTAAAGAAAAAATTTGGAGCCGTTTTTGAGAAAATTTTGTTTTTGTAATTTTTTAAAATTGCACATATTGCACGAAAACTACCAAAATTGTGAAAAACATTTACATGACCTTTATTAAAGAACTCAATATGCAGAACAAATTTTATTTGAAGAAAAAATCTCTATCTTCAATTTTGTAGTTGGAGAAAGGCGCCGAAAAAAATTCAAACTTTCACAATTTTCGAAAATTCAGAGCTGTACGTGAAAATCGAACCTATGCCATGTTAAAAAGTGTATTTTCCTCTATTCATACAAGAAATTTAAAGAAAAAATTTGGAGCCGTTTTTGAGAAAATGTTTAAAATCCCCGGGGGGCTTCATATAAAGTACCCCCGAATTTTAAAGAATATTTTTCAAAATCACAAAGCTTCGACTAGAATCAGATCGACTGGGGAATATCAATTTTGAAGAAAATCGACCGAACGGTTTAGGCGCTAGCGTTGACCACAGACGGACAGACGGACGGAATGCCGTCAATCGATTTTTAAGTAAAAAGAAGCAACAAATCATGGATTTTGACCACACCACGAGATAGAGGATTTTTTTTCTTAATTTAGCAACTGGTTTTATCCACTTATTCGTTTTCACGGCCCGTCAATTAATTTTTTTCCGCCGAAAATTGGCCATTTTTTCGCGCAGCATTACATAACTTTCCCTATACTACGTATATCACTCCGTGTATACGTACGTATACGGGAAAGTAAAAAGGAAAATTAACAACAGAAGAATGGAACAGAAAATTCATTGAACTCTGTAACAAATACAAAAACTATAACCATGTGTACACCGATGGGGCAAAAAATAAAAATGGAGTCGTATCTGCCATTTATTCGCAAGATTTCAAATTAAAACAGACTCTCTATCCAGTAACTTCAATAAAAACTGCAGAATTATATTCCATATTACTCTCCTTAAGAGAGATTAAAAAATCCCATGAGAATCAAAAGTATATCATATTTACTGACTCCCTCCCAACAGTTGAAGAAATAAACCGAAAATCAAGATCGGAAATAAACAACTGCATTTACGAAATTCACTACAATATAACAAAAGCAGGGGGGGAAATCGTAATCGCTTGGATACCTGCTCACAAAGAAATTTTTGGTAACGAAATTGCTGATTTAGAAGCCAAAATTGCTGCGACGAACATTAACCAGATCTATCCAACGGAAACAATTAAATTTGAAGATTTCTGGGAAAACATTAAGCACAAATTAAACCTTCACTGAAACAGCTTTTGGCGCAGATATAAATCCAGCAACATCCATCAGTCAACGAGCGCATTTTTCTCACCAATTATCAATAAAAAATTTGGCCGCAGGGACCAAACAGTCCTTTCAAGAATAAGATGTGGACATTCCAACTTAAGCCACCTACAGTAGAACTCCAATTATCCGAATTAATGGGGACCGGGACCCATTCGGATAATCAAATATTCGGATAATCGGATTTTTTTTAAAAAAATTGCCATTGGAGAGAATAAAAGCTATGTTTTGATATTGCACTATTTTTTTATCGAATTAAATGAAAGAAACATGAAATTTTCACATGTTTTAAATATAAATAAAATGTACTTATGTACAAGTTTAGAAATAAAAATCATTGTTTTTTAAACATCTCCGTTAATGTAAGCTGTTTTGCGGTCTTCAACCGTTTTCGGGCAGCCAGGTCACGAATTCGCTTGACGGTGAGCAGTTGCAAGTGGTCACACTCGGGCTGACGCTCCATCCACTTCAAAGCAGTCTCGAGGCCGGCAAATGCTTCACTAGCTGATGGTCCAGCGTCTACTTCAACATCAGCAGAAAGTGCTTCTTCCACTTCCACTTCCACTTCAACATCTTCTCTCACACTTACAACAATTTCATCGTCATTGAGAATTTGAAAACCAGGGTCAGACGTGTCACAAGCCATCCACTCTCCTACATCTTCAGCACTTACTTCTGTACAACCAGGAATTTTGCAATCATTTTTCTTATTTCCTCTAGTGACAACGCATCTTCATCATCATCATCCTCTCCATATTCTTGTTCTCATTTCTTCAGATTCTTTTTTTTTTTCTTCTCAGACGGTAGGCCTTTCAGTTTATTCCACGCACGTCTTAGCGTCACTGCCGTAACCAAACTCCAAGCTTCCGCTACCATGTAACAGCAGTCCTTTAAATTTATTTTGCTATGATTTTCCAAAACCAATTCTTCATCTTCAGCACCTTCGATCAGCAGTTTTCTCAGCAGTTGCCTTCTGTAATGGCGCTTCATTGTTTCAATAACAGACTGGTCCATGGGTTGCAGCCAACTTGTAACATTGGGAGGCAAAAAACGTCGTTTTAAACTGCCCATTCTCTCTTTCCAACAGTTCTGCTGTAGGATGAGTGGGTGCGTTATCAACAATTAAAAGCACCTTACTGCCTTCTTTTCCCACCGATTTTTTGTGCTTTTTCACTTCAGGAATAAACACATCATACCATTCGGTAAACAAAGCTGCAGTCATCCAGGCCTTGGGTTGACTTTTGTAGAAGAGTGGAAGTTTTTTACGTTTTTAAATGCTCTTGGATTCTTGATTTTCCTATCAAAAGAAGTGGCAGTTTATGATTTCCAGTGGAGTTGGCACAGTTAAGCACTGTAACACGTTCTTTACTGACCTTATGTCCAGGGGCACTAGATTCCCTTTTAGAAGCCAAAGTGGTTTTTGGTAATGCTTTCCAAACAAGGCCAGTTTCATCGGCATTATAACAAACTCCGGATCATAGGATTCTGATGCAGTTTTAAATTTTCAATAAAATTTTCAGCAGCTGCAGAGTCTGCTGAAAGCTTCTCACCAGCCAAATCTAACTCGCGTACACCATGCCTGAATTTAAAATTCCTTAGCCAGCCGTTACTAGTCTTAAAAGATGAATAACCAAGCTTTTCTGCTAAGATTTTGGCTTTTTCACAAAGGATTGGACCTGAAATCGGATTCCCATAGAACGTTGCTGCAAAAACCATTTAAACACGGCATCTTCCAAATTTTTGTTGGTTGCTGTCTTCATTGTTTTCCTGGAGGAACTTCCATCTTCATTTTCAAGCACCGAAACAAAGTTTAAAAGTGTTGACTTACTGTTTTTAATGTGAGAAATTGTTGCTTGTCCAACACCATAAATCTCAGACAACTTCTTACCCGTTACACCTTTATCGAGTTGCTCTATAATTTTCAGTTTGTCCGCTAACGATAGCACAACACGTTTTCTTTCGAAGCCATGGTATAAAAACAATACAGTATTGTACACGCACAAACAAAAGTAAGCCGTAGCGAAAGAGTAGCGTCCTCGAGCAAGGTCAATAGCACACTGGCTAATCAAAACAAACAATGGCAGGTGCGCCGTGACTGCAATGCGCCGGAACTTGTCTTAACTTGCCGTTGTGCCTACACTGACTTCGCGGGGGGAAGTCAGTGTAGGCACAACGGCAAGTTAAGACAAGTCAAGTCAAGACTTGACGCGCAAACACTGGCTTCGCGGGGAGAAGAATAATAGCGCACTTGGACTTTTTTGGGGCAATTTTTTGTGATTCGGATAATCGGCGATTCGGATAGTCGGAGTTCGGATAATTGGAGTTCTACTGTATATCTATTGCAAAAATTATTTCCCCCGACATGTGAACTTTGCAATAGCAGACTTGACCTAGATCACATCTTTAAAATATGCCCCAGATACAACTACCAGAGGCAGTCATTTGGATTCAAATACGAAGCCATCCTGCATTCATCAGAAGATCAAGATAAAATAATCAAATTTTGTAAATCTATCAACATATATAATGAAATTTAATCCCATTTTCTTATATAAATTTTCCTCCAAAGTATGATTAAGACCAGTTAAAGTATATTGTAAAGTTAAATTGTAATACAATATTTTCCATAAACTCTGTAATCACACCCAATGTAAAACAATACTTGGATAGTCGCTAATAGCCAAGATGTTGATGCGACTATAAATAAATCTATTAAAAAAATTGTAGATGGAGATTTTCCCTTCAAATATAAATTGTTCTTCATAGTCAGCTCTTTCTTTAAGGTCATGTACATTTGTTTTCGCGCAATATTGCGTGCAATATATGCAATTTTAAAAAACTTATACAAAAACAAGAATTTCCCTTGTCGCTAGTAACCTTAGTAGTTGATGCGACATAAAATAAATTTAATAAAAGATTTTCTCAAAATCGGCTTTAAATTTTTTTCTTTATACTTCTCGTAGGGATATTACCTAACGTAGTCCATGAGATGACATTAACGCCATATTGCTCTATCATTTTGTATTTTTCAAACTTTACAAAATTTTTTTTACTTGTCTCTCACGTCGTAAATATTTATATTAGCGGCGATTTGTTCACATTAGTACATTAATAAGTACATGTGCTTTAAATAAAATCAAGTAAAGTTCCTCGAAAACAACCGTTTTCTGTGAAAACTAGCTCAAATTTCCGCATTTTCAGAAACGCTCAAACGCCATTTTCTCATAAATGCCTAGAAGCAATTTCTTCGAACTTTTCGTTCCGATAGTGCTAATTGCAATCTTTAGTATGACGTAAAGTTTATTTTGAGATAGTTTTTTGGTTTTTCAAAATATACATAAATGTAATTTTTTTGAAAGATCTTTCACATCTTGAATACGCATATTACCAGCAATTTGTAAAGATTATTATATTTGTGAGCGTAAGTGCTTCAAAATACTTCAAATAAAGTATTTTGAAAACTCAAAAATTTTCTGCGAAAAGAGCTTCAAATTTCGCATTTTTAGTTGCGCTAAAATGCCAGTTTCTTTAAAATAGCGACAAATTTGTAAAAGAAAATTGCCATTTAGGACGAGGTTTTTGTGTTCTTTAGTATTCTAAAATTAATATTTCCGTTCGACCATTAGGAAGCCGAAAAATTAAGAAAATATCAAACAAAATGTACTTTGGGCGGCGATATATGGCAGCTGGCACGAGTATGTGGCAATTCCGAATAGCTAGCCTAGATCCAAGGAAATAGAAAACTAATACGGGAAAGTCTGCCATTCTGTAGCACCAAAGTTTTCTAAATGTCCCACAGGCTTCATGTAAAGTATCCCCAAAATTAAAATATCGGTTTCAAATTCTTGACGCTGCGACATCAGCCAGGTTGATTGAGGAGTAATGGTTTTCGAGAAAGTTGGCTGAACGGTTTACCCGTTATATATTAGTTATATTATAGTTGTAGGAAGGCGCCCAAGAAATTGTACTTTCGCAATTGTCGGGGGGAAAAAAAAACAAACACGGTATTTCAACGAACTTGAGACCAGAACGATTCTTTTGAGCGAACATTACGCTATCCAAGGACAGTGTTTAATTAAACGCGTTGTATTTGCAGGATCCAGGTTTCGATCTAACACCACAATGTTATCGATTACATTCATTTTGCCACAAACTAGATACATTAAATTCAGTAGAAATTAAACACACAAAGGTATTTTAGTCGGGATAGCGTTATTGCCGCCGATGTCCAAATTGGGACGTAGCGCCGGCTGAGCTGGCAACCTTGCTCCTATGAGGGGTGCGGCGAGCAGTGTGCCCGTTTCCGAAAAGGGGAACGTTTCCGAAAATGTGAAATTTGAGCAAGTATTCACAGAAAACGGTTGTGTTTTCGAGAAACTTTATATGACATTATTTAAAGCGAAGGTGCTCATAAATATTATCATGTTAACAAATCGCCGATAATGTAAATATTAACGACGTGAGGTACAAGTAAAAAAATTACATTCTTGTATCTTTTAAAAAACAAAACAAAAGAATAGAGAAATATGGCGTTTATGTCATCTCATAGAGTTCATTAAGTACTATCCTAACCAAAAGTTTAATGAAACAATTTGGGACCGATTTTGAAAAAATCTTGTCTTTGTAATTTTTTTTAATTGCACATATTGCACGAAAACTTCTAAACTTTTCAGGAAATGCATAGGACCTCAATAAAAGAACTCATTCTGGAGAACAAATTTCATTTAAAGAAAAATCTCTATCTTCAATTTTGCAGTTGTAGGAAGAAGGGGAAGAAAATTCAAACTTTTGTAGTTTTCGAAAATTAAGAGTTTACCGTGAAAATAGGACGCCTGCCACCTTAATAAGAGTATTCTCTATTCCCACAAGAAATTTAAAGAAAAAAATTTGGAGCCATTTTTGGGAATTTTTTCTAAATGTCCGGGGTCTTCATGTAAACTTCCCTCAAACTTTGAAGAATGTTTTTTTAACATCTCAGAGCTTCGACTCAGGCCAGATGGGCAGGAGTTTCTTCAATTTGGAAATGTACGCATGGTTTAGGCGCTAGTGTGGTTCACATACACCGGATAGACAGACGGAAGGACGTTTTGTTTTCAATTGGTTTTGCGGTATCAAGGTCCCACAAAACGGCAGAGCGGATCACATGCACAAAATTCAGTCAAGAATTCAGAAAACGGACGTTGGGAAATATTCATTCGCGAATCGAACTATTAGAGACTGGAACGGTTTGCCTTCGACAACCTTTGATCCCTTTCCTCCAAGTCTGAGTAAATTTAAAAATAAAATAGTTTCCTAGATGTTGATATGTGTTTTATATATATGTTTAATATTATTAATTTACTAGTCTGTTATATAATGTAAGTTGTATTATTACTATTATTATTATTACTATTATTTATGCGCAGTGACGAGCAGTGAAGTGGAGTGGAGTGCAGTGTAGAGGCGTTGTGAAGTAGAGGAAAAAGAATGTGTAAGAAAGACATTACAGCTCAGTTATCAACAGTGCGGTGAAGTGAAGTGTGGTGAAGTGGAGTGCTACGAAAGCTCGCACCGTGAAATGTTCACGTTAATTTGTAAACTTTGTAAATTTTGTAAAATTGTTAAGTTATGTCATGTTAAATTAGTGTATTCTGCCACCAAGTCCTCAAACTTAATTGCAGAATTAGTAATAAATCGAATCTAATCTAAATGATTAACAATTATATTACTCCGTATTGTGACGATACCGAATAGTTATTTAAATAAAGGAATTTTCTTCTGAAATCTGCGTCGCAGAATACCAGTTCGTGTGTGTTTGTGCCATGCCACGGCGACGGCCGAAGGAGGGATTTGTTTTAGTAGACGCACTCTTTCGGTTCAACCTCCCCTGCGAATTTCAAGGAACGCAGCAGCTGAGTGGCACCACGAACCACCCAGGCACTCTATTTACATCCAGTGCAAGCGAGAGCGCCGATTGCGGAAATTTCCACTCAAATCAGTCGTAAAACGTTCTCGGCGATTGGAGGAGAATTTCGTACGACGCAGGGACCTTCGGCCAATCGCACAACACATTGCAAAATTTTGGAGAACCTTCTAGAACTTTTGGGCGACTGGAAGGGAGGAGAGAGGCCTGGTGCGAGCTCGCGAGTGTCCGCCTGGAGCAGATGGGCGAGGAGTGCCCGCCGTGATCAGAGAGAGGGTCGAGTGCTCGCCAGGATCCAATGGGGCGAGTGCCCACCGGAGTTCGGAAGTAGGAGAGAGTATCTTGCTTCGGGCGAGTGCCCGCAATGTTCTGCTTTATGGTTTGATGTTAGTAGAGTTTGTCTTGTTTTTCTTTGAAGTTGCATCGGCATAAAGCAGAGTATTCGAAGAATAACATACGTACTTAGGGTAGACGGAGAGCGATAACACCTGGAACAGCTGCACAACGAATACTAGAGACCTCAGTTTCTGACTGAAAATATTTCTAACTATTCATTCGAGATATGTAGTTGCGCCTGTTTTATTCCTTTGCATTCTTATTGTGAATTTTATATTTTTGGCACATGGAGGACATTTCTCTAATAAAAAACTAAGCGCGATGAATACGACGTTATTATTATTGTATTTTCGTAATAAGTGCTTCTGGACATCGCGATGAAAAAAGTTTGTGGTAGCGTAGTGTGGTCGAGCCAGTACTGCGGAATAATAGGACGCGAGTTCAAACACGCAATGTTTGCATATTTTTACCCCTCCGTATCCTAGTTGAAAGAGAGAGTGACGTAATGCTGCCGGAGAAAGTCTCAGAATTTCCATATAAAACACGTTTTGTATGTCGTTAATTAAAAAAAAACTAGATTGTTGATCTTGTTCGTATCTTACTTTCTATACATAGGTTGTCAAAACGCTTGTGTTTTGGGTGTTCTTGATCCTGAAAAAGTGATTTTGGAAAAATCTCTCTTTGTCCGTCTACGTACGAGTAATTCTAAAGCCTAAAGTAAGCAGGATTTTCACCAAAATGGATATTCCTCGAACGATCTGGCAGATGCCACGAATCGTCAAATTTGAAACGTATTTTTTAATTTTGAATGTATTTTACCCACAACCCAAAAATATTTTCCAAATTTACTCAAAAAGAGCTCCAATTTTTTTTGTTTAAATCTTGTCCTCGAATGGAGTAAAAACGTTTAAAAATGGCGTAAGTCCAATTTTGGGCGAACGATCAAAAGTTTCGAAAATTTGAAATAAAAATTAACAAAGTCGAAATACAATATTGACGATAGAGATGTTTCCATTATGAAATCTGTTTTTAAAACTAGATCTGGATGAATGTAAATTAAACACTGAATTTTTACAACCTGCAAATGCAAATATTGACGGTGGGAAGGAATGAGTTTAACCGTGTAGCTGGTAGAGTAGGGGAAATGCCTCTAGCTTGTAAAATTGAAGGACCCGAAATCGAATCCCCGGCGTGGCGAGATTACATTCTGCTGGAAATATTTTTTTTGCAAGATTACGTAGCCATATTTTATATTGCGTAGCGACTACAAATAAGCCTTGATAGTATATGCTGTTCAAGCAGCACTAGTTTCGAACATAACACACTGTCTAAATAGTATTTACTGTATGATAAGCTTCATTTATATGGATAAACGTAGATAATTCCCTTTGATTGTCTACTTGTCTACAGACAATCTTTATAAAACTGAGATCAGTGTCGTAATAAGAGTTGTTATTACTGTAATAGTTTACAAGATTGCAATTCCCAAATACCCCCAATTGCGGTAAGAAGCTTACAATGGGACTGGGTGTGCGCAAAACCGAAACGTGTCAAGAAGCAGCGTTGCAGTAAACAGTTGAAACGAGCTGCATTGCATTAGTAATTGATCTTGTGGTTTCGAAATACTAACGGGATCCGATATAGTGAGTTAGAACCCGAAAGCGCCCATAATTTGAAACATTTTAGTGTAGGTTTCACGTGAATATGATCACGGAAACCCAAGTTATCAATAAATAAAGAATTGTGGTTTTGACTGTCGAGAATGCGCGAAAAACATGGAGAGTGAGGCTATTACATTATTCCACGTCGAAAATGTTAAAAATGCAATTATTAAAGGATTGCATGAATAAATGATGGGACTAAGACAAAAAAAATACTTTATACTTACTAAATTACTTTATAATTATAGAAATTAATGGGAATGGTAGCGAGAGTGAACTATTTGTTTGAAAGGAATAAGTCATTTACTTACACGAAAGTGGAGCAGTCACGTGATCTCAGGCAATGTTATTACTGAGGAAGAAATATAAATATTATTAAAAGGAAGCGTTCCAGGACTAATTGGGAATTACGGGAAAGAAAGAACAATTAAATGAACATTTTTTTGACAATATAACAGAGTTTAGTTAATGGCCAGAATGTAATTAAAACATATGGAAAAATTGTTATGAAGAGACCGACGGTCATTTGCTTTTTACAAAAGGGATATAGCGGCCAGACAATGAAAAAGGAGAGGGTTTGTTTTTGTGTTGTGGTGGAGACGGGTCAAGCAAGCGACGCGATGTTACGCAGTACAGAAGTTTTCGGTGAATACTTAATAATTTTCGGGTTTTGATATAACGAATTAATTAGGAAAGTGAGTTTTATTACGGATAAAAGGAGATAGAAAACTTTGGTAAGAGCGCGCGATAGTTGAGCGAGTTTTAAACGAACGGTAATTTCGTCGTGCTGACTGAAGAATATTTAGTAGTATAAATTATTTTGCCATGTTAAACTTATGATTTGCGAAGACGAAAAAAAAATATAGTTTATCGCGGCAAGACAGTGTGCGCTGTAATTGCACGCGTATGAGATAAAAATAGTAACGTGAAGGTTGTTAATAATTTCGTATTTAAACATTAATGTGCAAGAATATGCATAATTCATTTTCATAATGGACACGCGCGAAGATGCATGCAAGAATTAGTTTGTTAAGACACGCAGTGCGTGATGTAAATAATTAGGAAATTTTAAGTAAGGGATAAGCGCAGTTTAAGAAGAAGATGGCGGGTGCTGCAACGAAGATGCCTGAAGGACGATGCGAGTGGTAATCGTCGCCACGTCACCATAGGTATTCGGGGATTCATCGAGTTTGGAAATGTCGGCTAATGATTCTTTTTGTACAAGAACAAGTTTTGTAGTTTGAATTAAGTTAGTATTTTGAGAAATGACACGGCCGATATTATTATGACGGATCCTAAAAGTAACAATCATGGAGTAAATGGGGGAAAACAGTTGGAAGCATTAATTTCTGAATTCCAAGGAATAAAGTTCCACTAAATATTTTTTTTTTTCGTATTCATAAAAGATAGAAATTTTGGTCGAACGGTTGAATGTTATTTGTATAACTGTATGGTAATTTAGGACGTGTGTAGCATTAAGTGATTATTGTTGCAGAACGAGAGAGTGCTTACCGGTAATGGCAGGTAGGTTGAAGCCATGTCGACGGAAGTGTTATGTATTTGAAGTGTTTATGTGTGTGTTATGAGTTATAATAAACGCAAAGAGGCCTCGGTTGCCTCCTTTGGAAAATAATATCAGTGTTTTGGGATTCTTGCCATATGATTGGGTAATTTCCGGGCAAAGGGCATCCAAGAAGGGTTTACGTTTACATCCGTCTTCGTATGAAGGGAATCGCCGAACCACGCTCTTAAATAAATTTAATGTGTTCGGGTTACGCGATACGGTACGGGGGAAGTTGTATTATTAGTATTCTGGTAAAGAATAATAAAGATTATGATAGATTTTGACGAGTCAAAAGCAGTAGTGCATAACGAAGGGTGATAGTTATTATTATTAGAGAGTAGGACAACCACCGCCCCGTACGTATATACGAGAGGTAGATAGGGCAGGACCCGCCGCATTATGATACACACATTCAATCTTCATCAACACCAAAAGTAATAATTTGTGTACTCCACGTAATATTAGCAAAAACCCATGGCATCAATACTATCAACATAAGTACTGTCAAATGTCATCTTTCGCAGGACTAAGAGTCAATTTGAAACAAAAATTAGAGTTCACTTGAATGTTGTCAAATTACGACTCTTTTAAAACGATTGGGAACGCTTTCGAAAGGATTAGGAAATATATTTAGTAATTATGAGCCGCATGTCATACAAATACTAATTATTCATTTCCTCGGTGTTGGATAGCTCGAATATTTGTTTAAAAAATATATTACACCACACTTGAATTGCATTAAAATATTGTTAACTAGCTATGAATTCGTAATTTTTTACTTTCTCGTACATAAACATACACGGTGAAGTATATGTAGAGGAAGTTACGAAATGCTGAGGAAAATGAATTTCGAGAGTTCGACTGAAATACACATTTTAGGGTTTCCTGACGCATTGACAGTTTTTTTTTCTTTTTTCAATAATATCAAAAATAAATTTCATAAACTGAACAGGAAAATATTGAAAAATTCCTGTCCGACGTCGGAACAGTAAAGTGTTTTCTAATTTCCGTTAGAATTCTATCTGCGATCCAGACCTCTTGACACATACGTAGATAACGTAGATACGTAGATTTATTGTTTATAAATTTCAATGCGCAAAGAAAACTAACCCGTAAATACATAATATTTCCTTTGTTTTTCTTCGAGTGTCCAAATGTTCATTAGAAGTTTTGTCAGAAGTCGTTATTTGCTCATTGAGTACATTTGTCGTGGCTTTGATAAGCGTGAAACATGTTTGTTATTATTATTATTTTTGCTCCATGCTGGGAAAATGAAAAATATTTTTTTCAATAATTTGGTTAGTCTCTTGTAAAATGTTTGTGATATTTCTAAAACTATTTGGCCTCCATTGAGAACTATGATAATATTTCGATTTCCCAGATTTTTGCCCACAACACGTTCTTTGCTTTTGATTTAATTTTGCGATAATTTTTAAAGACGTTTCTCTATTTTTTTCATGAACTCTAAAAAACTTTTTGTTTGTGCCTCAAAGCTCTCAAAATATTTAGGATTTTCGAAATTCATCTGGTCAACTTCACACACCTGTTGTTTTTAGAACGAAACGAGATAACGGGCGAGTTAAGTTGGGTAAACACACTCAAACAAAGTCGGACCCAAAGCCTTAACACATGTTTCTCTGTGTATTTCAACGTGCTGAATCAGAATCTGAAACCAGAATTGCGCCACCACCCTCCAGTTGTCTTTTAATCCCATAAAACCGCCCTCAAATTTTCTATCTACAATTTCACGGTGGTTTTTCGTGATTAAAAAACAATTGGAAGGTGGTGGCGCAATTCTGGCTTCAGATTCAGATTTAGCGCGTCCTTATACCTAGAGAAACATGTGTGAAGTCGTTGGGTCTGACAGCAATCCCCGAAATAAACTAGTAGTGCTACAGAATGGCACAGACTTTCCCGTATTAGTTTTCTATTTCTTTGAGTCTTCTATAGCTATTCGTAATTGCCACAAACTTTCTTGCCAGCTGCCATCTATCACCGCCAAAAGTACATTTTTTTTGTCATTTTCTTAATATTTCGGTTTCCTATTGGTAGAACGGAAGCATTAATTTTAGAATATTAAAGAACACAAAAACCTAGTCATAAATGGCAATTTTCTTTTAAAAATTATGTGCCGTTTAAGAGAAAATGGAGTTTTAGAGCTACTAAAAGTGCGAAATATGAAGCTCGTTTTCACAGAAAATGTTTGAGTTTTCAAAATACTTTATTTGAAGTTATTTGAAGCACTTACACTCACAAATATAATAATGTTTACAAATTGCTGGTAATGTGCATATTAAAGATGTGAGAGATCTTTCAAAAAAAATTACAATTATGTAATTTTTGAAAAAACAAAAAATAACTCAAAATAAACTTTTCGCTATACTAAAGAGAGTAATTAGCACTATCCGTTACAAAAGTTTGAAGAAAAAATTTGCTGCCATATATGAGAAAATGGCATTTGAGCGTTTCTGAAAATGCGAAATTTTGAGCTACTTTTCACAGAAAACGGTTGTTTTCGAGAAACTTTACTTGACATTATTTAAAGCACATGTACTCGTTAATATAATAGGGTGAAAAAATCGCCGATAATGTAAATATTATCGACGTGAGAAACATGTGAAAAAATTTACATTTTTGTAATTTTTGAAAATACCAACCTATAGAGTAACATGGCTTTTGTGTCATCTGATAGAATACATTTACCACTATCCCTACCAAAGTTTAAAGAAAAAATTTGCAGCGGTTTTTGAGAAAATCTGGTTTTTGTAATTTTTTAAAATCGCACATATTGCACGCAATATTGCACGAAAACTACCAAAATTTTGAAAAACATTTAGATGGCCTTTATGAAAGAACTCAAAATGCAAAAAAAATTTTATTTGAAGAAAAAATCTCTATCTTCAATTTTCTAGTTGGAGAAAGACGCCGAAAAAAATTCAAACTTTCACAATTATCGAAAATTCAGAGTTATCCGTGAAAATAGGACCTATGCCATGTTAATAAGTGTATTTTACTCTATTCATACAAGAAATTTAAAGAACAAATTTGGAGCCGTTTTTGAGAATATTTTGAAAATCCCAGGGGGGCTTCGTATAAAGTACCCCCAGATTTTGAAGAATCTTTTTCAAAATCTCAAAACTTCGCTTGAATCAGATCGATCGGAAAATATCCATTTTGGAAGAAATCGTAGGTATGGTTTAGGCGCTAGCAGTGTTCACAGACGGACAGACAGACGGACGGACGGACGGATAGTCAGACGGACGTTTTCCTTTCAATTGGTTTTTCGATATCGAGGACCTAGAAAACAGGGTTTCTGACTACACCACGTTTTAGGGGATTTTTGTTTCTTAATTTAGCTTACGATTTCTTCCAAAATGGATATTCCCCGGTCGATCTGGTTCTAGTCGAAGCTTTGAGATTTTTAATAAGATTCTGTAAAATTTGGGGGTATTTTACATACCCCCCCGCACATTTTCAACATTTTCTCAAAAACGGCTGCAATTTTTTTCTTTAAATTTCTTGTAAGAATACAGTGAAATCTACCTATTAAGGTGGCATAGGTCCGATTTTCACGGAGAACTCTGAATTTTCGAAAAGTGCAAAAGTTAAAACTTTGTTCGGCGTCTTTCTGGAACTACATAATTGAAGATAGAGATTTTTCTCTCAAATAATATTTGTTGTCCAAGGTGAGTTCTTTGATTAAGGTCATGCACTTTTTTTGGAAATTTTAGTAGTTTTCGTGCAATATTGCGAGTAATATGTGCAATTTTAAAAAATTACAAAAACAAGATTTTCTCAAAAACCGCTCCAAATATTTTCTTTCAACTTTTGGTAACGATAGTGCCTAATGTATTTTATGAGATGGCGAAACGCCATATTGCTCTATTCTTTTGTTTTTTCAAAAATTGGAAAAATGTAATTTTATTTACTTGTCTCTGACGACGTAAATATTTACATTAGCGGCGATCTTTTTACATTATTATATTTAGGAGTTCATGTTCTTTAAATAATGTCAAGTTAAGTTTTTGGAAAACACAACCGTTTTCTGTGAAATAAAACACTCAAAATTCCACATTTTCAGAAACGCTCAAACACCATTTTCTCATATATGGCTGCAAATTCTTTCTTCAAACTTATGTAATAGATAGTGCTAATTACACTCTTTAGTGTGACGTAAAGATTACTTTAAGTTATTTTTTTGTTTTTTCAAAAATTATATAAATGTAATTGCACAGACAGATCTCTCACATCTTTAATATGCACATTACCATTACAGATTATTATATTTGTGAGTGTAAGTGCTTCAAATAACGTATTTTGAAAACTCAAACATTTTCTGTGAAAATGAGCTTCATATTTCGCATTTTTAGTAGCGCTTAAACGCAATTTTCTTTAAAACAGCTCATAATTTTTAAAAGAAAATTCCTATTTAAGACTAGGTTTTTGTTTTCTTTAATATTGTACAATGAATATTTCCGTTCTACCTATAGCAAACCGAAAAATTAAGAAAATGTCAAAAAAATGTACTTTTGGCGGTGATAGATGGCAGCTGGGAAGAGTATGTGGCCATTCCAAATAGCTAGCGGAAACCCAAAGAAATAGAAAAGTAATACGGGAAAGTCTGTGCCATTCTGTAGCATCACTAGTTTTTTACTGAAATGTGTTCATCAAAAACAGATCTTCAAATAAGGTGATGTTGAATTTAAGAAAATATAAGTGTTTTTTTTAGTAATTTGGCGACAAAAATAGTCGACCGCTCCCAATTTACTGCGCTTCCTGAAAGTACAATGAATAGTGCTGTTAAGCAGTTGGATGCATTGTAATTTAATATCCCTTTAAAGTATTTAACTCCTCGTGTGCGTGTGTAGAGAAAATACGGTTCCGTGCCTCACGGTTGGAGCACTTCCCGTGCACCAATCGACACATACGAGGTGGCATTCGACGCGCGAATGCCACAAAAATGTGGTGTTTATGGGGTTTGTGGCATCCCTGAATTAATTTTATAAACGGTTTCATTCGTGCCAATGTTATTCTTGCATCAAAAACGAACTTTTTTCGCTAAGCCTCTACAAATATTTTGATACAACTTAATACGGAATAAAGAAATCATATAGAGCAGTGCGGAAGAAATGTGGGTAGTAAATAGCGATAGCGCGCGGAGACGTTTTAGCCGATTGCGGTGAAATAGTTAAAGTTGGTTGATGATCATAAAATAGTTACGGGGTAACGTGGGCACCGCCTCGGCCCAATGAAAATCAGGTTGAATAATATTTATTCGTCATTTTCTAAAAGGTATTGAAAAACGACGGAAAAATGAGGTGTTTATGGGGCTTGTGGCACCCCTAAACCCATTTTAAAAAACGGTTTTATTGGTGCCAATGTTGTTCTTGCATCGAAAACCAACTTTTTTTTTACTATGCCATTGAATATATATACTAGCTGACCCAGCAAACGTTGTTTTGCCATATAAATTATTCCTAGGATTATTTTAGTAGAAAAAGTGACTAATTGTCAGTGTTTGAGGATGTGGTATATTTGAGCTGAAGAGGTATGGAGCGCTGTGAACGATGATGGAATATAAAAATAACACAATACCAAACATTTATATTTTTAATTTATTGTAATTTATTTTTTGAAATGATATACTTTGCTAATTGTAATAATTTTACTAAAAAACATATCAATCCCCCAACGCAGTAGAGTGTACAATATTTTTTGTTATCCCATCTTTAGTGTGACCGTACACAAAAAGCTATACATTCACAACGCCGGCACGGAACGCCTAGCGCGATAGTAATCGAACGAGACGCTCCGCAATCGATACGGGGAATCGATGGACTACTGCCTGGGCGGAGCGAGCGAGCACTTCTTCGCCAGCTGCCATGCCGTCAAGAGCAACCGAATGGAGAACGCCGCCGCTGCACTGAGTAACGCGGAGTGAACAGAATCCTTCACGAAGAAAAACAAATACGCCAGCTCAATAGAGCCCTCTATCTTTCCTGCGAACTGCCATCCTGCAACTGAGGGGCAGAATCTTTCGTCCGAGACGAGGCCGGACGAAACTCAGCCAGCAGCTGGGCGGGCTGCATCGCGAGGTACTGCGACTCGCCTGCCGCGTGCAAGGTCACGCTGCTGCCGGCATCGCAAAGGGAAGTCGGACGAATTTCGTTCATTAACTTTGTATATAATCTTTTGCTAACTCCCAGTGGAATCTGTGTGAACTACATTTTGAGTCACTTCTTGTTATTTGTGAAGCAGACCGATATAATTTATTGACGAAAGCATAAGCTTTACGTTAGAAAGGAAAGGGTTTCTAAATTTTGTCATTTTTTGCATTTTTTTGTTAATAAGAATTAGTAAATTAAGAGAGTATAGAACCAAAAGAAATTGTACTTTTTCACCTTTACCATTTTTCGATTTTGTAACAGAGTACTGCGCGGTAGCATGTAAATTAAGGCAGAATGAGATATTATTTTTATGTTTCTGATGAGATAGGTCTAAGGTTTTTGTTATTTTATGTACGTGCCAGTACAACACTGTGGTATCTGCTATAATATGACAAACTCACATCCTGAGGGGAATCAAGGACAATTGATTATAAACAGTTTAAAATTATTTATTCTATGAAGGTGTATGCAAGTATTTCAATCAGTGCTTTATCGTGTAATTGTGTTTATTTCTATAGGTAATTATATTGTTGATTCGTTACACATACAAGGTGTATTTTTCTGGTAGTCACGAATCCGAGAATTGCCCAGTCCCCACGAGCAAGTAAGATTTATTGCAACCCTGAAGAACAGGGGCCTATCCCATCCTAAATTTGAGGATAAGATCCCGTACATTGGTTACAATTAGCTAACACAAATAAACTGCATGGTTTGCCCACTCGAGAACATGCCACGTATAATTCACCGTGTGAAAGACATGGTGCGCTAAACAATAAGCCACAAACAGACATCGTTTGGTCTTAAGACTTATTGATAGTCATCGCAAATGCCAATCTTAACGGAAATTGAAGACGTTTTAATTGAATTGTCACATCTGTGGGTATAATAGGGATCTGTGGCAGTAATGTATTATCGCCTCAAAATTTGCCATTTAAAATGATGGCTTCCACGTTTTTCATTACAGCCCTGCAAATTAATCATAAATTATTTAAAAATTACACCGAAATTGAAAAATGATAATTGTAAAATTAAGATTAACGCCCAAACAATAAAAATAATGGCCGAAAATTGTAGTGAGTGAGAAACGGCTTATGTGAGAGATCTCATCCCTACACCATGCTGCTTATTGGGTCAGAAGCAATGTTGCCAGATGTGAAACTTCCGATTGCGAAGTTTTAAGTTCGAAAATGCGGATTTCTTCTAATGAATGCAGATTTACTAATATAATTTAAAAATAGGGGAAACATCAATAATTCATATATCGATATCTGGCAACATTGGTCCGAAGTGACGGCGGTAGACGCCTTGCGGGGATACTGGTCAAGTGATAATTACATCATTATATCATGTAAATCAATCAGGGTTTTCTTTACCTATTGTTGCACTAAATGGCTGTAAAAACGAAAATCTATACATTAAAAGACGGCAGGAGCAAATAATTAACGATAATAAATAAATCTTCTCTAAAGAACAATCATTTAAAAAATTGTTATAAAATGCATGTGCACATTTTTAACTGTTTAACAATGAATCTATTCCCCATTTTGTATATTCGAGAATTTAATATCAACTTCCGAAGGCTAACTAAACATTAATTAAGGCTAACTAACAATTTGCAGCACCAAATATCACAAATTATTAAAACAAAGTTCCTAGTCATATCTACCTATAGTCAAATAGTAATTGCTGTGCTTTTTTCCTGCTAATTATAGTGTTAATGATATATTAGTGTCTACTATGCTTAAGACTCCTCAAACCTAACGCAACAATGTATTGCGGAGACAAACATGTTTCTAGTTGAGCCCGGCAGACGTTGTTCTGCCCCTATATCTCACTTTCTCCTTCCCTCTCTCTCTTTCCCCGTCTCTATCTTTCTCCGCCTCTCTCTCTTTTTCCGTCTCTCTCTCTTTCACCGTCTCTCTCTTTCTCCGTCTCTCTCTTTCTCCGTTTCTCTCTGTTTCTCCGTCTCTCTCTCATTCTCTGTCTCTCTCTCTTTCTCCGTCTCTCTCCGTGTTATTCACATTTAATAGCAAATTCTGCACATCCCTGAGCAGGTGCGTAATATGGAGAAACACCGTGTAGCGGGTGAAATACCGCAGTGTGAATTACCTACCGTGTGTAGCGGGTTGCCTAAAACGTTTAGTGCGAAAAATAAAAAAAATTGCGGTGGACCACCCTTATCACTAAGGGGTATAAAAATAGATAACAACCTATTCTCAGACCTACTGAATATACATATAAAATTTCATCAAAATCTGTCAAGCCGTGTCGGAGGAGTATGGTAACTAAAACTGTGACACGAGAATTATATATATATATATATATATATATATATATATATATATATATATATATATATATATCGCCTTCAGAGCCAAAATCAGTTTTTTGTGGAGTTTTAAAACCTTAAAATAGGAGACAAAAATATGAAAGTAATAAGCAACACAGTGCAATCAAATGTAGTCGTAGAAGATTTTGCGTCAGAATTTCCCTTACTAATGGAGAATGATTCTTTAGCTTATCAGATGAAGAGAATGATACTTTAGGTATTATATTAGCATTAGAGAATAAAGCAGAACAACAACTTACATGTGTTCATTAATGTTCATATTAGAAAACAAAACGAAAATAAATAGCTGTGCTGTCGCATCATTCCTATACCTATTAGCATTTTTTTAATATTGTAATTTTGAAATTACAATATTACCATTTCATATTCTGTTTGGAGTTAATATACAAGGCCATTGAGTGTTGGGAATTTTTGAACGGGAGTATAATATTAATAGCTACTACGATTCGTTGGTAAGTCCAATGCCAGATACTCTAAGAACATATCTGAACAAAGAAGTGTGAAAGAAATTTTCTACACATGAATATACATTTAAAACAGTTTACAGCGTCGGCGACGCCCACATTCAACTAGTTATTTCATATTTCTTTGTTCGTTTCTTCTTGGAGCTTTTGTTATAAGTGTTAAAATTAATCTTCTAGAAATTATTAAAACCTATTTTAAATTGTGTCCTTTGATGGAGTTTTTTTAGACCGCCATTTTCTCGCGTAGGATTATATAACGTTTCCTTCTTAAAAAGTTCCTTCTTATGCGCAAGAAAGTGAAAAATGTTTTGCCGTATCGTTTTGGCTTTTTAGATATGCTAGAAATTTGAATTCATCGTTGGTGTCAAAATACCTCATCGCCCGACGGACACCTGACACCGACGACTAGAGTCGGTCATCCTTTTACATTGCCTTACCGTTAGGTACCTCAGATAAATCAGTCGCCAGATATCCACAGGAAAATGCTTAACATTTTTCATCCTTATGTTCTCATTTTTACTTACACGAATTGTTCTGTATTAAAAACTAGCTGGTACCCGGCGCGTTGCTGCCGCGAAGAAATAGAGGAAATATTCCTCTCCCCCTTTCTTTCTTTCCCAACTCTCTTTTCCGCTCTCTCTCTGTTTTTCCTGTCTCCCTTTCCCCCTCTTGTATTTCCCCTTCTCTCTCTCTCCCCCTCTCTCATTTTCCCCACTGTCTCTCTTTCCCCCTCTGTGTCTCTCTTCTC
Organism: Acheta domesticus; assembly: GCA_031308135.1. Taxonomy (NCBI): domain Eukaryota; kingdom Metazoa; phylum Arthropoda; class Insecta; order Orthoptera; family Gryllidae; genus Acheta; species Acheta domesticus. The sequence goes on from JAHLJT010007267.1 coordinate 23,385, forward strand.
CCTTTGGGTCTCTTTACCCCCTCTGTGTCTCTTTCCTCCCTCTGTGTCTCTTTTCCCCCTCTGTGTCTCTTTTCCCCCTCTGTGTCTATTTCCCCCCTCTGTGTCTCTTTCCCCCTATGTGTCTCTTTCCCACTGTGTGTCTCTTTCCCCCTCTGTGTCTCTCCTTCCCCTCTATGTCTCTTCTTCACATCTGTGTCTTCTTCCCTCCAGTGTCTCTTTCCCCCTCTGTGTCTCTTCTTTCCTCTGTGTCTCTTTTCTCCCACTCTCTGCCTCTTTTTCCCTCTCTTCTCGCTCTCTGTTTTCCCTCTCTTTCTCTATTTTCCCTCTCGCTCTATTTTCCTTCTCTTTCTCTATTCTCCCTTTCCCTTTTTCCCTCTCCCTCCATTTTCCGTTCTCTATTCTTCCCTCGCTCTATTTTCCCTCTATGTTTTCCCGCACTCTCTATTTTCTCTCTCTCTTTTCCATTCTCATTTCCCCCTTCCCTTCTCCCTCTCTCTTTCCCTCTTTCTCTTCTTCCCTTTCATCTAATCAACTTGCGGCGCCTGCTCCGCCTGTTCTCCTCGGCCCTTTTTAATTTTTTTTCATGAATTTTCCGATATTTTAATAGTTATTCTGCTATTCGGGGCGGAGATGAATCCAACAAATCGTAGATAATTAAAATTGGTCCTGTCATTCTTGAGTTATAAATGGTTTAATTAACCCGACTTTGTTTTATTTACTTAGATTCTGTACGTCTTTGAGAAGGTGGCGTAATATTGAGAAGCGCCGGAGCAGCAAAAATGTAATAGAATTTTCAAGAAGATCTTGTCCTGTAGATTATGGTGTGAAAAGCATTTCTTTGAGGCCTTTGGCCTCAAAATCTTAGTTTTAATGCCCTAAAATGCTTCGTTTAGGAGTTATTTAACGATATAGATTCGAACTGTGTAGCGGACTGCATTTGCATGAATATCTAGTTTTTTATTCTTCAAAGCCATGTCGTGCCATTTCGATATTTTATTAGTTACTCTGTTAGAGAGAGAGAGAAGATAAATAGACAATGTGATATTTTGAAGTCCTTTTCTTGAAAATACTCGTTTTCTCGACAGTGTAAATATACTCCTCGTACTTTCAGAACTGGTACTCTTAGGACCTTCATTGAATTCACATCGTAGTCCCAATAAGGATGAGTTTCACGTTTTGGGTTATTGCGGCTCGCGATTGCGGTATGTGTATAGTCATAATTGCGCAAATTCGAAAATATTTGCAATTTTTGCGTCTGAAAATAAATTAATTGTTTCTTATGTTCAAGCATAGACGTTTATTACATTTTTCTTGAGGAACTGCAGAGGTATTGCATAGTAATGATCTCAATTTTAACTAACTAGAGGGAACCTTCGGAATAGGTTCTTCTACTATTGGCAGTGTGACATTGAATATAATTGGGTCGGAGAAAATTTGATGGTTTTTTCAACTAAATTAATATGAATAAGGGGTATATTTTTAAAATAAGCTATAAAGTTTCGTTTACAAATTTTATTAAAAAATCTCTACAAATTTTATCAAATAGCAATAATAACAATGAGACGATAACATACAAAGTCATAAATAAAATTTGAGAAAAAAAATCGTTTCTAGGGAAATTCCATATTTGCAATGAAAGAAAGTCGTAGATAAAATGTAAGATATTACATTTAGATTGCCTGTTATGAGAGCCTGAAAACCAGAAATGAATACCCTCGAAGTGCGGCAACTCAACTAAGAATAACATTAAGTGGGTGATCATAGTAAAGCAACTTTGTAATGAAAAAAAACATCGTGATTCATTATTGGAAAACTCGGTGAAATTTTTGCCATAGAAAAGATAGAATCCAGCAGTATTTATAAACTCAAAAACTGCAGTTTCTTGCGAAGTGAATCAATGTAACATCAGTGACTGTTCGATTAAAAACTTTCTTTCAATATTTGATCACAGAAATTACGCTAAAAATGAAAAATAAATAATACAGGAATATGTAAGACGATATCATTATAAAAAGTTGACTGTGAAAATTAAAATATGATTACACCATCTCAGAAGCATCCTTGAAATCTCTCCTGATAAAATGCGCGTGTACGCCTCCTGAATCCACATGACATGGTCCAAGCAACTTCACCTCTGGGCGGAATTCGAATCCGACCCTTCGGGGTGGAGCGCGCCACCTTCACACCGCAAGCACATTGACCTCCGAAGCTGCAGCCTCTCGTATATTCCATTCATGAAGACGAACATTTTCATAACCGTAATAAATTTTAGGAACTTGTGTATACGTTCCTTTACGTTTTTGCCTTTTGCCCTAATGAATACTACATAAACCAACCGCCAACCAAATTACAACATAGCATTATCCGGACAGATGACCACTACAAATGATCATTTAATGTACCTTAAATACTAGGTTATATTAATAGCGTCGAATACCCTTGATCCAGGATACGGATGTACGTTCTCGATGCCTACTGGAAGTGACTGACCCACTTACTCGAGCTTTCATTAAAATTCCCGGGGCGAGCAAGTAGGCCGGGAGGCGCGCGCCGCTGTTGCCGTCAAGCCTCGCGCCCACCCTCTCTTTAAGACCCATTCAAATGCCCCAAACACAAGCATAACGCATAGGCATCAACTTTAACTTAATGATAGACCGAAGTATTCACAGTGCCAACATAAGCGTAAGCAAAGATTTTCTATTTTCTGTGGGGTCATTCTCGTTACTATTGGTTGGATGTGAGAATCTATATTTTATGTATACTAGCTGGTACCCGGCGCGTGTTGCTGCCCGCAGAAGAAATAATTGAGGGAATATTCCTCTCCCTCTCTTTCTTTCCCACTCTCTTTTCCCCTCCCTTTTCTCCTGTCTCTTTCCCTCTCCGGTGTTTTTCTCCCTTTCTCATTTTCTCACTCTCTGTCTTTTTCCATCTGTGTCTCTTGTCCCCTCTGTGCCTCTTTTCCCCCACTCTCTGACTCTCTCTTCCCTCTTTCTTTTCCCGTTCTCCATTTTCCCCTTCTGTTCCCTTCTCTCCATTTTCCCTCTCTCTCTCCATCTTCCCCCCTCTCTCCGCTTTCCCTCTCTCATCCCTTCATTTTCCTCTCTCTCCCTCCATTTTCCATCTCTCTCCATTCCCCTCTCTATTTCCCTTCATTTTCCCCTCTCTCTCCATTATCCCCCTCTCCATTTTCCCTCTCTCTCCATTACCTCTCTCTGTCTCTATTTTCCCTCTCTCTCTCCCTTTCTCATTTCCTCCATGCTTTTCCCTCTCTCTTTGTCCCTCTTTCTCCCTTTCTTCTCATCAACTTCCTCCTTTTCTCCTCGACCTCGCCCCATGGCACACGGCAACGCCTAGCAACAATGAAGCTCACGTGAAATGGGGAATTGCCATTTAACTGAAGCGCCATCTAGTGGAATTACAATAATTTTACTATGCCTATGTTCTTCCCGCAAGTGCAAGCAATTAGTTGACAAAGTGTTATCGCAAACGGGTGCACGGTACGGCAGCGCATTAAGCACGAACCAACAAACAATGATTTTTATATATTTGATTAATTTTCTGTATATTTGTTTCGTGAATTTTTCCGATCATTTAATAATTATTCAGCTATTCGGGGCAGAGATGAGTCCAACAAATCGGACATAATTAAAATTGATCCTGTAGTTCTTGAGTTATACAATGGTTTCGTTAACCTGACTTCGTTTTATTTATTTAGATTCCGCACGTCTTCAGAGCAGGTGGAGTAAATATTGAAGAAGCGCGGGAGCAGCAAAAAATGTAATAGAATGTTACAGAAAGATCTCATTCTGTAGGATACAGCGGGAGAAATGATTATGTTAGTTTTTAAGGCCCTAGAACGCTTCGTTTAGGAGTTTATTTAACGATAGTAGATTCGAACTGTGTAGCGGGCTGCGTTTGCATAAATATCAAGTTTTTTTTATTCTTCAGCGCCATGTAGTGCCATTTTTTCGACATTTTATTAGTTATTCTGTTATTCGGGACGGAGATGAATCCAACAAAACAGAGATAATGAAAATTGGTTCAGTTGTTCTTGAGTTATAAGTGGTGTACTAACACAACTCTGTTTATATATATATATATCTATATATATATATATATATATATATATATATACATATACAGAGAGAGAGATACATACATACATACATAAACATATACGTATGAAACTGTGGCCAAACAGCTCTTTAGAGCCAAGGCCTAGCAGCGGACCAAATGATACTTCTATGAATACTACAACAAAATTAAACTACAAAAGGATCAAACGCTACAAAACAACGCAGAAAACCGTCGAAAATCAACCAAGCAAATTGGAAAGTCAGTCATGCTGTTCGATCTAGCGACTTCGATCCTATTTCGATACTCGATTTGAATTAAACGTACTGTGATTGGTTCATTTCTTATTTCTTACATAAGCATAAGCACAAAAGCTTGCAAGCTTTTAAGTTAACGTCTTAGTGTTATGCTTATGCGAAAGTGTGTGAAATGAGTCCGCTTATGGACGTAGTCAGAGGCGGGAATTCGGGGGGGCAAAGGGGGGGCAACTGCCCCCCCAATGTTGGGACATATTTAAAAAAATATATTTAGACATTGCATTCAAGTTTATGTAAAAAAAGTTTACTTTTTTCTGTATTTTCAGAAGAATTTTAAGAATAATTAAGGAATAATAATTTTATTAAGCTAAGATAATACCATACTGCTTAAATAAATTGGCAAACTTTAGTTCAATATTATAAAACGCGCGGGATAATGTTCAGCGTTACTGTGAATATCCCGTATTAAAAAAAAACATCCTTCAATTAGTATTTTACTTTTAAATGATATTTACTTATACATTAAACAGTTTCATGCGTAAAATCATGGTAGGTTGACATCTTGTACTTCCTACTGAGTTTCGAAACTTACGCGAAAGAGAGAACGAAGTCTCTGTTCTTTCGGAGCCCTCAACGCATCCACAGTACGCGTCCTTTCGGCACTGTAGATCAGTGGGGTCAGTGGCGGGCTTTCTCACGCCACGACACTCACTCACACACACACACATACCACATAAATCAGCCCAGGTTATCGGAATGACCAACCTCACAGGCGCTGAAAGAGATGTCAGGAAACAGTGGGCGGCTTGCGGTACGATTCATTATAATCGGTACTATTCACACGTAATTCGTTTAATTCACACTTGTGATGAGAAATGTCTTGTAAATGACGTGGAAAGTTGATTCTTAGGATTTTTCTTATAGACCAAAATAAATACTCTATTATTAATAATTAAGAAAATTAAAAATTTCTTAACGACAGCCGTGAGTGACAGGGACAAAAGAGAGCAAAATAAATCAGTCGTTAATTATAATAAGCCTGTTGTCCACTCATTTGGTTCTCTCATTTTTAATTGTTTTTGGGGGCTGTGAAATAAATATTTGTCCAACGTGAATGCGGACCACTGTCCTAGTCCTCAGAGGGCTTTCGGTACAGGTGACGATGACATCTCTGCGACGTCATAAGAATAAGAGCTCAGTTGAGTTCTTGCAGTACTGGCGAACGCACGAGCTTTTATTATAGTGAAACGAGCCAGATCAAGAAAGTAAGAAGATTTCAGCTCTTGTATCTGACAGGTGAGAATTAATGTTTGTTCATCGCGTTTAGTTCAAATTAGAATTTTATCAATAGCTGATGAATAATACAAGTGTTATGTTTACTGAAGGAATGTGACTTTACCAGACGACAATCTCATAGAAACTTTGTTCTCCTAGAAGTTTATAGCAAAATAGCAAACTTCGGTGGCCATTGACTCACGTTATTCTCGTATCCCCTGGGTAATCGAGAGAATAACATCTCTTCGTTAATGACGACAGAGGAGTGTCAAATAATACGTTAATCTGCTTTGCAGCCATACCCAGGAAAAATGATCACGCTAGGCCACTGAATAATAACTTCCCTTCTCTGTTATTATAAATGGGAATCTGTTGTTTTAATCTAGTGTCGGTTGTATTATTCTAACAAAAAGGTTTTTATAACAAAAATGTTTTTTGGTTCTTTTTTGGACAACAGAGCAACTTTTACTACGATAATTTAAAAGAAGGTTTGTTATTGCTATGAATCGTTTAAAGTTCGTGCATGGTAAAGTTCAGCAAACTGACAGTTTTGTCCACTTTCCATAATGTCGAATGTTTTTATCTCGATTTAACATTGCGTAGCTAATATTTATGTACTTCAATGCACGCAATTTGTATGTCATTAAAACTGTAAATTTTTAATTACAATTCAAATACTTCAATCATTTAATTCTAATACTTAACACTGATCATTATTGTAAAGAAAATTATTTGATCGTCACTTTCCTCAAATAATTTAATTTCAATATTCAATTTTATACTTAACATGTGAAAAATTGCTACATTAATGTAATTATTTATTCAGAAACAAGAACAAAATAGTGAAAGCAAAATTTTACATATGTTTTGTCAAAATATATTAATGTGTAAAGTTTAAGTGTACCGTCACACAAAATTTGACATTAATAATTATGTATCATTATTCAATTCTAATATCTAGACCGCGGGATTTCATGGAATTGCATGTCTGTTTTTGTTATTTGTTAACTGTGACGTTATGGTAACTGTGAAGATGAAATGATATGGTGATGATAGGGGGTGAAAGGACGAATAGAAATGAAACCATGCCCCAAGGCGGGGAGTCGAACCCACGATCCTTCGGTGCGAGATCGCTAAGAACTACCGGCGTATATTACAGTTTTTGTCTAGAAGTGGGTCGAAAGTCAGTTATTTTTGTGTATTTCTCTTTCGAAAGAAACGTGAATTGGGTCAAGACAATACCAACATAATATTTCCGATAATATTCTGATAACATTGTTTTTCGCTGAATCGATTTACTTCCTGTAACATTATTCGTGCACATGAACTTAGTGAATGGGCTGAATAGTACGGCGTCTTGTAAGATGGCCATTTGTTCTCTCGCTTAATATATTTTCGTTTATTAAAATGGATATATTTACTTTTATTAAACGCCTTTTGTAGTACACTGTAAATCAGGGTTCATCAAAAGACGAGTCGAGAGCAATGGGCCGTCGGCATTGCCGACTCGGCCAGAGCCGGACCTCCGTCAAGCTGCAACCCCCACTTGTCAGAAATTCAAAATTAACTAGCCTATAATTTTGAACTATGTACTAATTTTGTACCAAAATAAAAATTTTGTACTCAACTATAAACCAATAAAAAATGACATTCAAAAGTTGGGGTGCTAGCTTGACGTCAACCTACAACCCCCACTTTTCAGAAATTCAAAATCACGTAACCCATTGTTGTCTACTAATTATGTACTAATTTTGTACCACAATTAAAACTTTGTACTCACCTATAACCAATTTAAAAACGGTTGAAAAAGATACACTTTTTGCACATACTGACGAATTTTTTAAATCCCCTTGGAGTCACACTTCGAAGTTGAAATGTATACAGCGGTTTGCTACTATAGTGACTTTTCAGGAGTATTTGTTTCAAAAATTTATCTGGTCCCCCAACGGAGATAATGTACTCGAAAAACAGAAAAAAAAATTGCGTGTGGCATGAAACAAAAGTGCCTGCCAAGCCACCCACACTAGTCACAAATTCAAATCCAACTAGCCAATTATTATCTTCTATTTGTCTACTAATTTTGTACCACAATAAATAATTTTGTACTCCGTCCGTCTGTCCGTCTGTGAACACTGCTAGCGCCTAAACCATACGTACGATTTCTTCCAAAATGGATATTCCCCGGTCGATCTGATTCTAGTCGAAGCTTGAGATTTTGAAAACGATTCATCAAAATTTGGAGGTACTTTATATGAAGACCCTCGGGGATTTTCAAAATTTTCTCAAAAAGGGCTCCAATTTTTTTCTTTAAATTTCTTGTATGAATAGAGTAAAATACACTTATTAACATGGCATAGGTCCGATTCGCACGAATAACTCTGAATTTTCGAAAATTGTGAAAGTTTGAATTGTTTTCGGCGTCTTTCTCCAACTATAAAATTGAAGATAGAGATTTTTCTTCAAATAAAATTTGTTCTGCATATTGAGTTCTTTCATAAAGGTCATGTAAATGTTTTTCAAAATTTTAGTAGTTTTCGTGCGTTTACTTTCGTGCCTGCAATATGTGCACTTTTAAAAAATTACAAAACAAGATTTTCTCAAAAACGGGTCCAATTTTTTTCTTTTAACTTTTGGTAGGGATCGTGGTAAATATACTCTATCAGATGACATAAAAGCCATATTGCTCTATAGGTTTGTTTTTCCAAAAATTACAAAAATGTAAATTTTTTCACATGTTTCTCACGTCGATAATATTTACATTAGCGGCGATTTTTTCACATTATTATATTTACGAGTATATGTGCTTTAAATAATGTTAAGTAAAGTTTCTCGAAAACAACCGTTTTCTGTGAAAGTAGCTCAAAATTTCGCATTTTCAGAAACGCTCAAACGCCATTTTCTCATATATTGCTGCAAATTTTTTCTTGAAACTTTTGTAACGGATAGTGATAATTACACTCTTTAGTATGGCGTAAAGTTTATTTTGAGTTTTTTTGTTTTTTCAAAAATTACATAATTGTAATTTTTTTGAAAGATCTCACATCTTTAATATGCACATTACCAGCAATTTGTAAAGATTTTTATATTTGTGAGTGTAAGTGCTTCAAATAACTTCAAATAAAGTATTTTGAAAACTCAAAAATTGTCTGCGAAAATGAGCTTCAAATTTCGCAATTTTAGTAGCGCTAAAACCCCGTTTTCTCTTAAACGGCACATAATTTTTCAAAGAAAATTGCTATTTATGACTAGGTTTTTGTGTTCTTTAATATTCTAAAATTAATATTTTCATTCTACCAATAGGAAACCGAAAAAATTAAGAAAATCAAAAAAAATGTACTTTTGGCGGTGATAGATGGTAGCTGGCAAGAAAGAGTATGTGGCAAATCCGAATAGCTAGCGACGACCCAAGGAAATAAAAAACTAATACGGGAAAGTCTGTGCCATTCTGTAGCACCACTAGTTCCTTTTCACGGCCCGACAATTAATTTTTTTCCGCCGAAAATTGGCCATTTTTTCGCGCAGCATTCATAACTTTCTCTATACTAAGTATATCACTCCGTGTATACGTACGTATACGGGAAAGTAAAAATGTATCGTTGAATTAACAGTTCGGACCGTTCAAGTAACAATGCGGAATCTCACCGCTGTGTGCAACTAATATAATTAATAACATTCAGTAATAATTAACAAAATTAAAAGAAATGTGTATAATTGCAGCACAATTAATTACTTAAAGCATGTAAACGAATATTTTGATATTTATAATAGCGCCCAAATTTGCCCCCCCAATAAAAGATCCGAAATCCCGCCCCTGGACGTAGTCCTAACTTATATATTAACGCCATGCTTATATTTATGTTTGCGTTGCGAACGGGTCTTGCAGGACCAGCGTGTATATCCAGCGGCCCACGGCCCCGCCGGCGCGCTGGGACACGTACGTGCTGCCGTTCCAGGCACCGCTGTGGCTGGCGGCGGCGGCGCTGGTGGCGGCGGCGGCGGCGGCGCTGGCGGCGGGGGCGGCGGCGGCGGCGCCCGGGCGCGCCCGCGCATGCGCCAGCGCCGCCGACCACGTGCTCTTCGTGCTGGGCGCGCTCTGCCAGCAAGGTGCGCCCGTGGCTCTCCTTTGCCCCGCGCACTGGGACTCATTATTACGGAGCGGATTTTTATGCCCTAAAAAATCTTGAAATATGCTTTTTAAAATATGCATTTATGACCTAAAAATTCTGAAATATGCGCCTTAATATGCAAATAAAAATAACAATATATCATTTTCTGTATAAAAGTTACTTGATAATATTCAGGAGAAGCATGCTTGGAATGAAAAAAAAAAATAGTGCAAAAATAATATAACCTAAATTACTTCTCGGGAGAAATAATTTAAGTAAATATGCACCTTAAGAACGTACCTATATTGTAGGTCTTTCACTTTTGCTTCCTGGTTTAAAAAATATGACATCAAGAAATATCCTACATTTGCACAAGTACTTTATCGTCTATACAAAAGAAAATAATGTGACAAGCTTTTCTAATCAATGAACGCTCACAAATAGATTCTATGAAAACCTGAAACGTTTTCTCTATTTTAACGAAATATGCAAAATATGCTCCCATTACACTAATATGCCCCAACAGAAAAAAACGATCAAATATGCACTAACAAATTAGTCTACAAAGAATCCAATTCTAACCAAAAGTCAAGAAATTACTCTTAGCTATGCCCTGAAGCAATGGAGAAAAATATGCAAAATCATAGAAATCCGCTCCCTACACATTATGCGACGGGAATGCAGTTTTCTCGAAAGCGAAATTGCAGGTTTGGTGCCGGTTCCACTATAGTGAAACGTGTCTCAAGCGGTCACAATTGGTTTTCGGAGAAAGGTGACAGTTTCGGCGGCCGTTTAAAGGAGATTATGTTTATATTGAAGCCGACATATGTTGTTATTTGCAATAATGATAGATTTCTTTCAAATGTCAACAGCTATTAATTATACTAAAACTACAAAATATCGAAAGCATTTTTGCCCCTGGACACTTAAAAAACTCTAATAAATTTATTCAATTTCAGCTGTTTGTGCCCTTTTTTACACCGTTGTTTCACTGATTTTGCTCACTGAAGATTTCTTTCCCAACTATACTTGAAATTTTAATTCACACTGTGAAGAAATTTGCATGCAAGAAAATCATCTATTGCTACCTCAAATAAAAATTTGCTCCTCATGTAGAAAGAATTCCAAATATCATTGTTCAAAATGATCAGACAATGCCTTCTTCCTCAGAAATGTACTACGTTAACAGTAAAATCTACCACTCTTCCACTTTTTACAGTGTTACATCTCAAAATCGTGAGAAATGCGTTATCGTCAAATACAAGTAGTCAACAAAAAGTTCCTGGCTGCTGACCCGAGGTCTGTTTAAAAGATGGAATTTGCGTCTTATGGAAAAATCAATGGATTCCACGAACAAATAGCTATTAATAGTAGTGAACGCTAAATCGCTTTTTCCCTTTGTCTCTTTCTCCCCCCTTTTCCCCTCTCTCTTTTTTCGTATTTCTCTCTTTCCTCCCCTCTTTTCCCCGCTCCCTTTTTCCCTTCTCTCTCTCTCTCTCTCTCTCTCTCCTTTCCCTCTTGAGAGAAGTGCACAAGAGAGAGAGAAAGGGCGCAAGAGAGAGAGAGAGAAGCGCACAGTAAGAGAAAAGAGCACACGAGAGAGAGAGAGAGAGAAGGGAAGTGAGAGAGAACGGTACAAGAGAGAGAAGGACACAAAAGAGAGTGAGAGAGAAGGGCAACAAGAGAGAGAGAAGAGAGCAAGAGCGAAGGCACACGAGAGGACAGAAGGGTACAAGAGAGAGAAGGGCGCAAGGGAGAGTGAGAGAGAGAAGGGTACATGAGAGAGGGGGACACAAGAGGACGTCCAATAGAGTGGACAGAGAGAGGGGAGAAGAGAGAAAATAGAAGGAAAAATGTAGAGGGAGAGAGTGAGCGGGGACGTCTGCCAGTTCTGCTAGTTTACTATATGTAGGAATTGGATTTATCCAATTCTTCGTTACCAAGGCCCGGCAATACGAGTTTTTCCTACGAAAATTCGCGGTTTTCCGAACCCACGATCACAATACTTTCTCTTCTTAAGAAGTGCCTGAAAGTAAAAAGAACAACTTTTCTCAAAAACGGTTCTAATATTATCTTAATTTTTTTCCATGTGTAGAACGAGGGACTGGTTGACCCCTTGAAGAATAGTGAGTTTCTAATCTTCTTTGATCTCTCAATTTTAGAAAATTGCGTGTTGAAAAATATTGAGATGAAACTATTAGATTTTTAAGCGTTGGTTGATCGACTGATTTAATTAGTGATTACGAGCTTCCAAGGTCATTATCCCGTACGTTCTGTGCATGCGATTTTCTTGGGAAATACTGATGGTGAGTTCGGGTTCCGACCCTATGTCTGTTTGCGAGGATTTTCCCCCAACAGTTATCTTCCATCTGCTGTAAGTTCACGTCTGTCCTCCCGACAAGTGTAGTAATGTATACACTACTATTGTTTGTGTTTGTATACACAAACTTTGTGTAAAGGGGTGATGTTAGGTCAAGGAAGAGAAAAGAAAGATCGCGCGACTGTCCGTGGCCCATTTGTAAGTGTACTACTTTGGCATTCATTTGGTGTTGGTCAAAGAAAACATGGCTGATGGTTGAAACATGGTTGCTTGTTGAAAACACTTTTGTAGTTTAATGTAGTAGTATAGTACAGCGGAGCAGTTATAAATAATGCTAGAAAATATGTGATGTAGCACCACTAATTACATTACGAGACGAATTGTGTAAACAACAAGTCACAGAAACTGTCTTGAACAAAACGCTTATGATTCATCTAATATTCTTGACACAATGAAGCATAGTCATTCAAGATAATCAACTGATCTCCTTGATCTGCCTAGAATCAGAACCGGACGTTCCAGTTGGGGAATGTGACACGGCTGGATCCCGCATGGCTCGGTGGACTTGGGCGGCGGCCACGGTAGTGTTATATGTAGCTTTCACATCACAACTCACCGCGGGATTAGCTACAGCTGAACCACGTCTACCTTTCACAACGTTTGATGAGATGCTACACGATGGAACATACCATTTGGCTGTATTGGACCGCTCCTCCCTGCTCGAAGTATTTCATGTGAGTATTCAACCAGCGCAACACATCAGCACAAAACTTGCAACTTTATGAGGATATAGATACATCTCCTAAATTGGTGTAGGATTTAAAACATCAAGTCGTTGAACACGATTTATTGTTCGGTATAAAACATTGGTAGGATTGTTTACGTACTGCATTGAGAAAGTATGCGTGAATTACCAGTGTGTGACGGATCGCCAACATTTTTACGTGAACTTTGGGTGATTATTTCCGGTTAAATTTAAAAATTTAGCTATAAAAACTATTCCGAAGCAAAATTAATGACAATGTTATGATTAATGACGACAAAAATTAATGACGGATACAATTGTTAGTAATGCTGAGATGATATAACAATATACAAATAGTAGGCAATACATAATACAGTCCATTGCCTTCTTAAAAGAAAATACAAGAAACACAAACATATTTAAGTCCGTGAAGTTTCCTACTTTGTGAGACAGGATAAATAGAGAAATTCAACAGAAATGCGATTTTTCCAAAAAACTGAATTTTTAATGGGGTTCAACTTATAAATACCGAATAAAATTTTACGTATCTAATGAACTTTCGACCAGCAACAGTGTATGCTCTCGTAGCCGCCAGCGAGCATTGTTATTTCCAATATAATTAAGCTGACGCTGTTTTTCAACCCAAGTCGCTGTCCTTTCGCCTCTGTCTTGAGGTAATTTCCAATAAGAGAATGGAACTTTTGTGTTCCAACATAAAATATATTAAATAGTTAAAAGAACACTGGATGAATCAAACAAGCAATTAAGGAAAACGTTGAATCCAGTCATGTTGCAAAATTATGTATATTTTAAAGACGTTTCGACTTCATTTGCGAGTTCCTCTTCGGTTTTCTATAGAGACAAAGTTAAAACACAGTGCATTAACTGACAATAAAGTTACAGGCCTAATTTACACAAAATTCTTAATTTAAATTATGATAGCTAATAGACTGAAAATGAGGCGGGTTACCTGTCGACTTGTGAGGTTAGGTTACATACACATCTTTACTTCTAGAAATCAACATCGGGTTGCAAATTGCAGTAAACAATAGTTAAGATATCAGCATTGACAAAAACGTGTAGGGTTCTGTTTGATTCAGACTCTGTTTGATTCAGAGTTTAATACAGCCAATTAATTCTGTATTAAACTCTCTGAATCAAAAAGATCTACTCCCAACATGGGTAATCCATTAAAGTTTTTGTCAATGCTGACAGACTAATAGATTTAGATAGCTGATAGAGGGATAGACAATACTGATTTCAACCACATTTGCGAGGTCCTCTTTAAGTTTTCTAAAGAGATTTTACTATTCGATTCAGAGAGTTTAATACAGTATTAATTGACAGTATTATACTCTACTACAGTAATACAGTATTATATCTACCCGACGTTGTCCAGGCATTTATTACAGTAATTTTTTAGCCAGGAAGAGGAATTCCACTTATCCATGCCGTGCAGTGGGGCATACTTCTCTCCCATTGTATATCTGCCCCGCCAAGCTAGCCCTGTCATGTCTTTCTCCCTATTTGGAAATTTCCGGTGTGCCTCGTTCACTTTCTTACTAAAGAAAGTTTACATTTTTCTAATTGAAATTGATGTAAATTCTCCTGTTGATCCTGATATAATTGGATTTACATTTTTACGTGAACTTTGGGTGATTATTTCCGGTTAAATTTAAAAATTTAGCTATAAAAACTATTCCGAAGCAAAATTAATGACGGATACAATTGTTAGTAATGCTGAGATGATATAACAATATACAAATAGTAGGCAATACATAATACAGTCCATTGCCTTCTTAAAAGAAAATACAAGAAACACAAACATATTTAAGTCCGTGAAGTTTCCTACTTTGTGAGACAGGATAAATAGAGAAATTCAACAGAAATGCGATTTTTCCAAAAAACTGAATTTTTAATGGGGTTCAACTTATAACCGTTAACCGTTGCCATAATTGCTCTTGACAAGGCATGTACAAAGCGTGCGAAACGTTGAGCCAATAATAAATATTTTTTTTTAAAAGTTTAATTCCTGAAATCAATTTTGATTGATCCTATATGGTCAAATACATATATTTATTCGTACCATCAACACCTCTATTTTTCTAATTGGGAGTTTCAGCTCCCAAACATTCCTCACTTTATAAATAAAAACAATAAACAAATCTAAACTGTTAATACGAAATACTCGTAAAATACTTGTAGACTCACATATATTCTTTTTGTGGAGTTTTATATCCCGCCCCCGGTGGCTTATTGGTTAGCGTGCTCGCTTTCCACGAAACTACCCCGAGCTCGATTCCCGGCCGGGTAAATTAGAACAGTGCGCTTTCCTTACATGTGTCTCAGTATCGATTGCTGTGTGACGATGAAAAACCCATTCTAAGGTTAAGAAGAGCGGTGTATACGGTAAAGGGATGTCCTCGTGCTAACCACTCGTGCTAACCACTCGTGGCCGAGAGGCTGTGTCACCGCCGGTCAGCTAAGGCCCGTAGAAGGCTGTCGAGCCAAAAGACGGGAGTTTTATATATTATACCAACACTTTCAATAAATTGCCAAATTGTAAAACTACCTCATTTTTATATCTTTTGCTTCTATAGTTTTTATAAAGAAAGATGAAAAATTTATCTGCTGCCTAACTCGTGACCTTGAAGGGACTTAAAGTTTTAAGCAGAACATCCGAGAGTTCTCGCATGGATACGCTAGTAGACAGATCCGGACAAATAGATACAGATGTCGTAACGTATTTGATCGTAATCATAAAAGTAAATGAAAATATCTATGCTGAAATGTAATTGCCGGTTTCTATAATTATTTTGAAGATGACAGAAATATGTATGTTTAAAGATCTATGTGCTAGTAACATGTAGTATAAAACTTATTTGTTTAGGTAAATCAATTCATCATATCGCAACATAACAGCAGTACTGATCCACCAACGTCCTGAACCCCCTAACAAAACACTGTTAGTTTCGTTATTTTATTTGAAGTGCTAGATACAATGGATTTTGAAATGTGAATTATAGAAACCAAGGAGTCCCAGAATTTTGTTATTAGATTAGACATAAATATTTTAGATCATTAATTTTTGCCAGTTTATAGAAAAAATAGATGAATTAATTCACTGGGAGCAACTGACATGCGAAACAACAGCAAGATTAGTCTTAATATGTAAAGGACAATTATTTAATTACATACCACTGTAATAGTCCACTGCCCATATTGAAGAAAAATGTACAGCAGAGTTGACCAAAACATACAAATATTTTCCATTTTACCAATTTGAACATGAGATACGTGTAAATAGTCAAATCGAGAGTCATAACGAAAAGCTGCCCAGCTTCCTAGAGAATTATTTATATTTGATTTCTTTACTGTATTGTTTTCAATGGTGCGTGTTCTTCAGCAAGTGGCTCTTGCCTCTGAGTGGCCGATTGAGAATGTTAATAGGCTGCCCATCTCTTAGCACTTGTATTCTGTTTTGACAACTGTAACTTCCGTTTCGGCATTGTTTCAAACAATTCGATTTTCACAAATTCTGTAAAAGAAGAGGTTGTTTAGAAAATATACGATACCTGTATACGATATCTACATATTGAACATTGTACATGACTGTATATTTTGTACTGTATATTTTTGTACTTTTAACTCTTTAAATACTTTAAACTCGCATGTTTTCTTGCCACAATTTGTGTACCAAACGGACTAAGGACAATGTTTGTACATTGACGTTTTTTACTACTTTCAGTAGGGATTTCCTTCAAATGTTCCACCAACGTTCAAAACAAACAAATCACCAACGATCACTCACGGACTTGACATAACATTGTTCAAACCCCAATGAATTTTGTACTAATTCAGGACATTGATGAAAACAATAGAAGATCTCAGACCTCATCCTCTGGTGGCGCGCAGCTAAACTATTGACATTGATCCACTATTGAATCTGTGATGTAAAGCCAGGCGAAAAATGTCCGGAAAAGTAATTATTTTGTGAATATAGTAAGGTTTGCGATTGTAAATCATAGCCTATGTTACTCCAGACCTTTAAAGGAAGCTAGTACAAAAGTTTCATCGCGCGGTAAGTCAGTACAGTTCTGTCTTTATATTAGTACTAGCTGAAGTACCCGGCGTTGCCCGGGCATTATTACAGAATATTATTAGACAGGAAGACTAATTCCATCTTTTCATGCCATGCGGCTGGGCCTACATCTATATCTTTTACCTATATCCCCAATTGGAAATTTCCAATCTACCTTCCTCACTTATCTACAAAAAAAATTTATTTTAAGTTCCAGCTTCGATATATTTTTCACTTTATAACTAAAAGCAATAAACAAATCTAAACTACAAAATAAAATACTTGTACACTCACGTATATTATTTTTAGTTTTCTATATTGTACTAAAACTATTAATAAATAGTCACATTGTAAAACTTACTCTTTTTTATATTCTTTCATTTATATTCTTTCATTATTAAAGTATTTTAAGAGTTAAAAGTACAAAAATATACAGTACAAAATATACAGTCATGTACAATGTTCAATATGTAGATATCGTATACAGGTATCGTATATTTTCTAAACAACCTCTTCTTTTACAGAATTTGTGAAAATTGAATTGTTTGAAACAATGCCGAAACGGAAGTTACAGTTGTCAAAACAGAATACAAGTGCTAAGAGATGGGCAGCCTATTAACATTCTCAATCGGCCACTCAGAGGCAAGAGCCACTTGCTGAAGAACACGCACCATTGAAAACAATACAGTAAAGAAATCAAATATAAATAATTCTCTAGGAAGCTGGGCAGCTTTTCGTTATGACTCTCGATTTGACTATTTACACGTATCTCATGTTCAAATTGGTAAAATGGAAAATATTTGTATGTTTTGGTCAACTCTGCTGTACATTTTTCTTCAATATGGGCAGTGGACTATTACAGTGGTATGTAATTAAATAATTGTCCTTTACATATTAAGACTAATCTTGCTGTTGTTTCGCATGTCAGTTGCGAAACACGTTCACGTTCGTGAGAAACAAGCATATAAACATATTTGTTTCCGCACAAACGCAACAAGCATGGGCAATCACCTACACGATCGAAAAGATCTTAAGAACTAAAAATATTGATACCTAGACACCTTTTACTTTCCCGTATACGTACGTATATACGGAGTAATATAGTGTGGGGGAAGTTACGTAATGCTGCGCAAAAAAATTACGAATTTTCGCCAGAAAAAAATTCGTCGCTGGGCCGTGATAACGAAACTAGTGGTGTTACAGAATGGCACAGACTTTCCCGTATTAGTTTTCTATTTCGTTTGGTCTCGGCTAACTTTTCACGCTTGCCAATACTCTTGACAGCTGCGATCTATCTTCGCCCAAACTACACTTTTTCGACATTTTCTTATGTTTTCGGTTTTCCAACAGTAGAACAAAACTATATTTAGGGATATAAAAAAACAATTAAACCTTGCCCTAAATGGCAATTTTCGTTGAAAAGTTTGGAGGCCGTTTCAAAAAAATGGCGTTTAAGCGCTACTGTATAAGCGAAATCTGAAGCTCTTTTTTCAGAAATGTTTTGAGTTATCGAAAAACTTCATTTGAAGTCATTTGAAGCACTTACTCTCAAATTCAATAGCGTTTACAAATTGCTGGAAAAGTGCATTTTAACCGTATGAGAGAACTTTCAAAAATTAAATTTTTGTAATTTTTGAAAAAACAAAAAAAACACCCCAAAATTAACTTAACGCCATATTAAAGAGTGCAATTAGCACTATTCGTTCGAAAAGTTAGAACCAAAATTTGAAACCATTTTTGACAAAATAGCGTTTTGAGCGTTTCTAAAAACGCGCAATTTGGAGCTAGTTTTCACAGAAAACTATTCAATTTTCGAGAAACTTTTTTGGACATTATTTAAAGAACATATACTCATTAATATAAAATCACGTCATTGAAATCGAACTTTTTATTATCTTTCAACTTCTTAGTCACTAATGCTACACGCCAAATTAGCCCTCAAGTGGCAAATTTTAAAAGGTTGAGTACAAGAGTTATTTGGGCGATTAAGACATACACATAAGAGATACAAAATTATCCACTATTTGGACTTTCGTCTACAAACTGATGTTATATAAGAAATGTAATACGAACATCAATGTGCATCACTGGTCAGCCAGTGAGTGTTTTTCTGGAGAAGCTGCAAAACCTATGGAGTGCCATTCGCATGGAGCTGAAGAAAAGTTCAAAGAAGCAAGCGAGAAAAGGAATTATCGTACATATCTTTCTGTCGCGAATGAAACAGCACGATTTCGTTGACGGCTGTCTCTAAGAGAATTTTCCAAAAAATGTAGGTTAATTCCTCTCAAAGGGGGATAAAAGGAAACTAGTGGTGCTACAGAATGGCACAGACTTTCCCGTATTAGTTTTCTATTTCTTTTGATGTCGGCTAGCTATTCAGACTTGACACATACTCTTGCCAGCTGCATCTATTACCTAAACTACATTTTTTGACATTTTCTGAATTTTTCGGTTTCTTAATAGTAGAACGGAAAAATATTTTAAATTTTCATAAATAGAAAGTACTACGACACTCTGCCATGCGAAATCTATATGCCCTTACCTTGAAGTGACGGCACTCCTCATTCCCATCAGGGATTCCATTCATCCGATTTTGCAGTTGGTTATCCCATTTTTTTAAATATTGTTAAGGGTTTTTTGTTTGTTTGCTTTCTTTTATGTGTCAATGTTATTGTCATTCTGTATTTTTTTGTGTATTGCTTTCAACGCTTATCCAATTATGTTCTGTGGTCACGACTTTGTTGTTTTTTATTAATTTTATTTTTAGTCGCATCAACATCGCGGTTATTAGCGACTTCCTGTATAATACATTTACAATATAATTATAATGCAGTTAGTTACAACACAGCAGTAGAAAATTATAACAATTACATTTACAATTATCTTACAATAGTAATAACAATTCAGGGACAACAATTACAGTTTACATGAATCCATTGGCTTTAAATGTCCATAAATATGTTAATGGCTAAACAAAATTTGATAATTTTTTCTTGGTCTTCTTTAGATTGCAGTATTGATTGGTGGTTAAATCCATTTGATACTCTTTGGCTGTTATACCTGGAACATACTTTGAAAATGTGATCAAGGTTTAAAGGTAAAGTGCATAAATCACATGAGGATGGAGGTGATTTTTGGATCAAATGAGATGGCTTAATTTACAATGTCCAGTTCGTATTCTCGAAAGGACTACTTGCTCCCTGCGTCGGAATTTAGTGTCGGTGCCTAGTGCATAAAAACTGTTCACAGATTTATGAAGATAGCTGGCTTTATAATTTGTCCATTCATAGCTCCATTTATTTTTCATTGCTTCCTCAACAAATTTTAAAATGTCTTCAACTGTACATGATAAGTAATGTACATTTGTTGATATTTGAAGATCAATTAATGTATTACTTATACTGGCGCGTCTGGTTACGAAGACCGGTTCAATTTGAGAAGGGATCCATACTAGAACCAAGTTTATTCCCGCCTTAATGATCTGAAGATATTCTTCTATAATACGATGTTTATTCTGTTTTAGTACTCTTGCTCCAGTTGACTGATGATAATGAGCTTGTGAGCAGAATGACATTAGGAGAGTGAAGCTTGGGATGTATTTAAGTGCTGACATTAAGGCATAGGATTTTGTAGTTTATGGCTGGCATATTGCTTAAGCTGGAACTTTATTGTGTTGTCAGGCATGCATACTATGGCTTCTTTTCCGGTTTCTTCGGACTTTTACTATCAATATGGGATCTGGAGATCCAAATGAATTTTCTAAAAATGATTTAAATTGATTATATGTTAAGGGGAATTTATTTGGATTGATTCAATCATATCTTTTACGGGGGCAATAAGTTCTTCAACAGATTTAGATGGTAAGTTGTCTTGGTTATTGAGTTCTTCATTTTTGTTCTTCCTCTTTTTTTCCTGGGTTGCTTTTGGGACACTTCAGCAGTAGTATGCATGTTATTGTTTAATGTTTCTTGTAGTGATGAAGATTCAGAAGGAATACTCCTTTTATTTAAATTAGGAAAATTTGTACTGTCCATTGGAGGAGGTAAGTGGTCTTGTGTTAGAATTTGGGTGGTTGCTTCTGAGTTTCTTCATTATCAGGTGTGATGTTTGGTATGTTAGTGGCGTTATGTTCTTTTCCATCATTCAAAGGCTTGGAAGGACATTGACTGGCAATGTGTCCTTGTTTGCATTGAAAAACAAGTTATATTGTCTGTAGAAAAATAAATTCTGTAAGTAGTGTCTTGATAATATAGTAATGTGGACTCCGGTAAATTTTTGACATCCTCAGGATCAATGAAGACTTGTCTTCGGAAGCTCATAATGTGGGATAGGCTGAAATAATAATGTGGGATAGGTTCTGAAATACCAGCTCTAATGAATGTGATGTTGGTAGTGTTCTTAATTTGTTTAGCATGAAGCACTTTTAAAATTTCATCATGAGGAATAACCGGACAAACGCTGGATATTATGACACGTACGTGTTTATTAATTAGAGGTCTTACATTTAACTTGTGGTTATTGATTTCGATTACTTTGTGTCTTTCTGTAATTTCCTGGGACAGTTTCAGCATTAGAAAAGAATATGCATATTCTGTAATTTGATATTCTTGATATGAATCTAATTTTACTGGGTTCACAATAGAGGCAATTTTGGTTATATAGTCCTTAATGCTGATGTCATCATTTGCTTCAATTACAATAGCTTGGTCCTTGTTGGGAAACATATCGCTTTGAGCAACGTTGGAGTAAAGTTTATTTACCTGTGTTTGTTGACTACCAGTAGAATTGGAGGTTAGGACTCCCCTGTTGTCAGAAGAATCCATTCCTTTAAACCTTCAGGCACTTTCGTAGGAGATCCAATGTTCCTGTGAGTTTGTGCACGATACTAAAGTGTTTATTCACAACTCACTCGTGATTCAGTTCAAACTAGTTCACAACTTTGTAAAAAAACAGTCGCACTACTAAACACGTCCGTACGCGGTGGATGACAAGCACCGAATGGCTTTGTTTTATTTTTATGAAATCTTCCAAAAGAGCCAAGATCCCACGAAAATCTCCCCACAACCAATGAGAGACCGGTATACAGGGAAAGAAAGAGAGAGAGGATTTATCCATTTTTTCGTTACCAGGGTCCCCCAATATGAGTTTTTCCTGGTGAAATTATTATCCAGCGCACGTTACATGACTCTCTTCTTACGAAATATTTCGTAAGGTGAGAAAGTAAAATGGTCTCCATGTGTTGCTCCTGACTACTTCTATTGATCTATCTCTTTCTAAAAGTTGTCTTAAAAGTAAGCATTTTGAAATTTCACTTAGGTGATGTTTCGATATCGATACTTAGTAATAACTCTCAGATTATTTTGTTCCATATCCCTATTACCGAATAGTACTTCAAGACATGTACAGTTACATGCGACGTAAACGAGATCATCATTCTACGACGCTATATACTATGTTCCTTTTTAAACTCCAACTAACTGGTTTAGTTTCTAAAAGAAGGCCCCTGTGCAGGAGAATTTGGAAGTAATTTATAACGAAAATGAGACATTTGTGCTGAAAATGATTGCCATTTATTCAAGGTTTTAACATACAAAAATTTGGGCACAACAAACTTGACTTTGACTACACTACATAATAAACATCCAGTCTCACAACACATGGCAGGCGACCGACTGACCGAGCCACCAAAACACTAAGCGAAACAATATTCACGGTAACCAGGGCGGCCAACACAAAAGTTTAAAAAGTTCGAAAATAGTACCACAACATTGTATTCGCACATTGAAATTTCCATAGTATTTTAGAAAATAATCTTTAATAGAATGGGAAAGTATTTACTAGAATAAAATCTTACAAACTAATTAACATTCATGCATATTTTCGAATTTTTTGTGGTGATAAAGGTTTTAAAAATGTGAGTGTACAAACTTGTATAAAAAGGTGTGTGTGTGTGTGTGTGTGTGTGTGTGTGTGTGTGTGTGTGTGTAAAAACGGGTTGTAAAAATGTATTCTACATTAGACAACCTAGTGCACGTAGTTGTTTCAAACTGATTATAATTAAACGAAAAGTACTATTTGCCATAGGTATTCACTTATAACGTACTCTAAAGGTAATTCCTGTACCACAAACTTAATGGATAATTGATCTGAGCGTCATTTGTTGTGAGAAAGGCATGGCTACGATATTTCAAAGATGCCGACGCCCACCTGCTTAACCTATGCAGCACCTCCTTGACGACGCTCGTGCTCGGCTCGAAGCGGAAAGAGACAACACCTGTGAGTGGGTTTGGGCCCGTTAAGTGCGTTCGCCGCCCTTCCAGACAGAATAAATGAGCCCCCACACCTGGAACATCATTGGTTCCCATGTGACTCACGCTTGCAACGCCTCCGCTTGCCCGCAGCGGGCAATGTGAAATACGTGGAATCTGGAAGGTCAAAAGTAAAATTTCAGGACGAATTTGTCGCCACCAATCAGTCGGTAATTTCAGGACGCTGGCTTTATCTTTCTATATATTGAATTAGATATGTCCGAAACACCTACTAGTTTCTTGTAGAAAGGCACAATTCTTGCATTATTTCACTTCGAATTCTAAACTCAACACTTGAAATAAACTTCAAAAAATAATTAGTGGTGCTACAACAGCACATACTTTCTCGCATTATTTCGAAAATTCGACTTTACGAAAATTCGCCATTGTTTTAAGTATCCCTTCTTCTCTCCGTAAAAAAAAATTAGAAGACAAAATTAGGATCGGATTTGGAATTTTTTTAGAAATTGCATTACTTCAAAGCTTAAATGACGCAAAACCTACTCGTGGGTTTTAAAAAAAACGGTACGTGACCTTTTTTAAAGAGGTGATTGATTGGTACAGACTTTATGTAAAGCAAACATCTTTATCTTCAATTTTGGAGTTTTTGAAATTTCGAAAATACAGAGTTCGCCGAAAATGGGAGTAGCACTATATTTTTTACCTTCCCTAGATACATATGAGGGAAAAATTTAAAGAAAAAATCGGTTCCGTGTCGGAGAAAAAATGTTTTTCAAAATTGACTAATTTTTTGAGAAAATGGCCTTTGGCGCCTCTAAAAACTCAGAGCTCATTTCCACAGAAAACTTTTGAGTTTTAGAGAAATTTTATTAGGCATCATCTGAGGCATTTGTGTCGACAAATTCAATAATGTATACAATATTAATATTAACGTCAATATTAATTTGAACGTGAGAGATGCCAGAAAATTACAAGTGTGAAATTAAAAAGTCAAGAAATAGAGCAAACTGGCGATTATGTCATCTGTAACTAAAGTTTAAAGAAAACTAGTGGTGCTACAACAGCACATACTGTCCCGCGTTATTGGAAACAGCTAGGTAGTAATGAAATATTGCACTTTCTATGCTACTAACATCTTAGCTGTTATTTGAAAACGTCCAATTCAATCAAGAAGCGAACAACTCACTGTTTCCATCGCAGTGTGTTGCCAGATCTATGTGAATTCTACAACTGCAAAAAGATATAATACAAAGTTTCGTAAACTTGTATTGGAAAAAGAAGACTGATACCCTGGACAATACACAAATGCATTTCATAGGGCCATGATTAGAGGAGAATATTCTAGAAAAATGAAAAAATACTCTACTCACTACAAAGGTACAGCATTTGGTGCAAAAACTAATATTTTCATGCAAATATAAATTTGAAAATTATAACTCCTTTTCATACAGCTACATCAGGTCACAACAATGACACGTAATTCATAGAAATTCATATTTCAAAATTAATTTCTAAAAGATTAATGTGTAAAGTATAACAAAAGGTTGGATGTAAAGAAACGAACAAGAAATAATATACAAATTGCAAATTCTAATTTACGACGCATCCATCTGTCCAAAGCGCCGTAAATGTTCAGGTGAGCTATTATGTTGTCACAAAATTATAGAAAACTACTCGTATTTTGAAAAAATTAAGCATGACCTTATTTGAAGATGTAGTTTTGATAAATACATTTCATTCGCGGTCAATTCCTAGCGGGCTATTATGTTTGTCAGGAATTATAGAAAACCTACTCATATTTTCATAAATTTAACATCACCTTATTTGAAGATCTATTTTTGATGAGCATATTGCATTAAGAAAAACAATTGTGTATCTTCACAATTGTAGATGTAGAAAGACGCCGAAAAGTTTTTTAATTTTTAAAAATGTTTGCAAAATCAACCATTTCAACGAACATGAAAACCATTCTCTTAACCTTCCTTTATGTTTTCAAGGTCCCAATTTAATCAAAAAACGTGCGTTTTT
>JAHLJT010007269.1:0-31722 GCA_031308135.1 Acheta domesticus
AAGACAAAGAGAGACGACGAAAAAGATGATGACGACGAAGAGGAAGAAGAAAAGAAAGAAGTCAAACAACCGAAGGTAGTTTTAAAGCGTCGGCAACGTCACATTTAGTAGTATTAAAGTATTAGTTTATACAGATATTACGCGAACGAAAAGCAGCCGTCACTATGCCTTCTGTTATCGGTGCAGCATTACAAACAACCAACAATGACCGCTCATCTATTCGTTTTCACAATTTAACACAATTAAAGGACGCAGTTTACAATGAAATAAATAAGTGCGACCCGTGTTAGAATATGGCGCGGTATGCTGGGACCCGTACAGAATATCGCAGCAAGGTAATCTAGAAAGGCTCAGCGCAGAGCATCAAAATTCACTTTCAGGGGTACAAAAAATAAAGGTGCATGGGAGTCACTCCGAAAAAAGGCGGATTAAGTTGCGACTCTGTGCTATGTACAGAGGTGGGATTCAGGGGGGGCAAGGGGGGGCAACTGCCCCCCAATCTTGTGACAATTTTCAAAAAAATTATATTTAATTTCATGTCGTGAATATTCAAATTTATATATAAAAGATTTATTTGTTTCTGTATTTTGAGAAGAAATATAATAATATAATAATAATAATAATAATAATAATAATAATAATAATAAATTGATCATATTGTCTCAGCTTGTCCAATTCTAGCAAAGACGAATATTGAAAATGAAAAGACACGACAGGGTGTGTAGCTACCTCCACTGGCAGATCTGTACCGCCCTCGAAGTTCCAAAACACATGCCCCAAGTGGTACGAACACTCACCGAAACCGGTGACGTCTGTTGGATTGTGTACGATATTGTACGACCAACAAATTCAAACTGATCGCACGATAGCAGCAAACACAAACCGGATATAGTCATCCGGGATATGGAGAAAAAAATCATGTTTACTTGTCGATGTTGCTGTACCTTGCGATCAAAACGTCGTTACCAAGGAGGCAGAGAAACGTCTTAAATACAAGAGTTTGGAAATCGAGATCAGCCGAATGTGGGGCGTAAAAGCACAGGTCGTCCCGATAGTTATCGGAGCTCTGGATTTGTTCCGCAAAATTTGAGTAAGAACTTGTCTAAACTCCCAGGTAATTCAAAGGACTGGGAAGTGCAAGAAATAGCTTTATTTGGAACAGCCCACATTTTGCGCAAAGGTACTGTAGAGGCACCGATAGTCCCTAGATCTACTCCTTAGGTAGCTGGTTGCAACCTGGAGTAGATTTTATATTCAGCCGACTTATAACATCTTTAGTCGTGATGTAATGGAAAATAATAATAATAATAATAATAACCCAGATATGAGACCTACCCTAGACTCAAAGAAGCTTGCCAGTCAACGACGATACATACTCAGCAATGGAAAATTCACAGCAGAACAACTTGCTGACATTGAGAGAAAATGCGGAGTATGTACTTCGCTCGAACAATCCACATGACGAACATGTAGAACTTGAAAATGATGATCCAGGGAAGGTTCATCTCTTTCCAGTGAAATACATGTCAGTGGTGAAAATTCATCTGGCAATGAATTACACGATAAGGACATAATGCGAAATCTCCTTCGGGGCGAGATAGAAAGAGTCAACTTCCGCTTGAATCTCGCGAACCGTTGAGGAGAATATACGAAACTGCCAAAGCTAAAAAGTGATAGAAACAGAGAATTCTGTCTTAAATGAGGTGGTGGAGACCCCAGGCAGAGATCTAGATATTACTGAAATCAATCACATCATATATGCAACTGGATATCTAGTATCTCAGATAATTTTGGGCCAGCCAAGAACACCGACGGCCGACAGCAAAACAGAGTAAACAGCTCTGTACCCATTTGGATGAACAGAATTATGAAACGGATAGCCGACACCCGGCGCGAAATATCACTCTTAGCTGAGGCATCTTCTAAATCAACGCACACCTCTAAAGTTCAACGAAAAATATTCAATGTTGAACAAAAATACCAAATGAAAATGAAACAGCAGGCTAATGGTAGTTGAGAAGCTCAAAGCGAAAAATTCAAGCATGGGCTCAAAGAATTAGACGTTACAAACGTAGAATAGATTTCCGTGTACAGAACCGGTTGTTTGAAACAGACGCGAAGAGATTCTATCGCAATCTGACTCAAAAACCGAATGGCAGAGCTGTTACTCCTTCAAAAGATGACGTCGAAGCATTTTGGGCAGGAATCTGGGAGGAGAGCAGATCCTACAACAAAGACGCATCTTGGCTTCAATCTGAAGTTGATGCTGCCAAAGAACTTGTAGAAACAGTGGAAGATGTTCACCAATTCTCGGAAGAGGACCTCTTCCAAGCAATTAAGAAACATGGGAAACTGGAAGTCCCCCGGGATTGATAAGATCCAGATTTATTGGATTAAGAAATTAACAGCAATACATTCTCATCTAGCAAAGGCTGTTAATAAAATTTTAGAAAACCCAAAGGAACTCCCGGAATGGCTCACACGCGGCATCACGTATTTGCTACCCAAAGCGGGAGACAGCTCTTTGGCGAAGAACTACAGGCCAATTACTTGTCTGCCAGTACTGTACAAAGTTATAACTTCAGCCATAGCTGACAAAATGTACAGACATCTAGAGAAGAATCATCTAATGCCAGCTGAACAAAAAGAATGTCGTAAAGGCTCTTATGGCTGTAAGGAAATCTTGCTCCTGAATAAAGTCATCTTGAATGATGTAAAGAAACGCAAACGTAATTTGAGCATGGCTTGGATTGACTACCAGAAGGCCTTTGATAGTGTACCACACGACTGGACTGAAGACACTGGAGATCTATCGATTTCATCCTAGACTTATGAATTTTGCAAGGCTAGTATGAAGTCGTGGAGTACCAGGTTACTAATACACAGCGGAAAGGAAGCAGTAGAAACCAGAAGTATTCAGATTAACAGGGGTATTTTTCAAGGAGATTCACTATCCCCTCTGCTGTTTTGCATCAGTTTGATCCCACTATCGAGACAGTTGTCGCAAGCTGACTTTGGTTTTAAGCTCCATGGTGATGAAAGGCCAGTATCACATTTGTTTTACATGGATGATCTGAAAGTGTTTGCTAAGAATGAAGCGATTCTCTCCCAAATGCTGTCTGTCGTGAATGACTTTAGCAATGACATCTGCATGAAGTTTGGTCTTGACAAGTGTGCAAAATCAATTTAAAAAGAGGGAAACTCACAACGTCTGAGAACATTGAAATTGATACGCACACTGTGATTCAAGATCTTGAGCCAGGTAAAAGTTACAAATATCTGGGCATTGAAGAATGTGAAACCATCTCGAACGACAGAATGAAAGAGAGAATTCGTAGGGAGTATTATAGGAGAGTGAGACTGGTCCTGCAGTCCGCTCTGAATTCCAGGAATAAAATATCTGCAATAGGTAGTTGGCGGTACCTGTAGCCGAATACAGTTTTGGACTAGTGGACTGGACTGAGCATGAAATTCGCACCATGGATCGAAAAACAGAAAAACTGGCTAACAATGCATCATGTTTGCCCACCCTCGAGCTGATATACATAGACTTTATGTGTCACGTAAGGAAGGAGGAAGAGGCCTCAGACAAATTGAAGCCTCCTGGCACAACGCAATAGTCGGTTGGGGAAGTATGTAGTCAGCCATCAAGATGACCCTCTAATGAGGCAGGTCATGAAATCTGACCGAAGAATGGGAAACAAAGGCATTGTTAGTGTAGCAAGAAGCATTGCGAAGAAAACTAGGCAAGACACGTCGAATAACACAGACACTGAACTTCTGATGCTGCTAAACATGAAAGTGTGAGACACAAAAAATGTTAAAGAAATCGTGGAGAGACAAACCACTCCACGGACAATACTTGAAAAGAATGGACAAGGTGCAGATCAATAAAGATCAATCATTTATGTGGCTTAAAAGGGGAAGGATGAAGCCAGAATCGGAAGCACTTGTAATAGCTGCCCAAGATCAGGCCTTGAGAACACGACATTATGATAAAGCGGTTCTCAAAATTTCCCAAGATGATAAATGCCGCATTTGCCAGGAGCAAGTAGAAACCATTGATCATATTGTCTCAGCTTGTCCAATTCTAGCAAAGACCGAATACCTGAAAAGACATGACAGGGTGTGTAGCTACCTCCACTGGCAGATCTGTACCGCCCTCGAAGTTCCAAACACATGCGCCAAGTGGTACGAACACTCACCAAAACCGGTGACGTCTGTTGGATTGTGTACGATATTGTACGACCAACAAATTCAAACTGATCGCACGATAGCGGCAAACAAACCGGATATAGTTATCCGGGATTTGGCGAAAAAATCGTGTTTACTTATCGATGTTGCTGTACCTTGCGATCAAAACGTCGTTACCAAGGAGGCAGAGAAACGTCTTAAATACAAGAGTTTGGAAATCGAGATCAGCCGAATGTGGGGCGTAAAAGCACAGGTCGTCCCGATAGTTATCGGAGCTCTGGGATTTGTTCCGCAAAATTTGAGTAAGAACTTGTCTAAACTCCCCGGTAATTCAAAAGACTGGGAAGTGCAAGAAATTGCTTTATTTGGAACAGCCCACATTTTGCGTAAAGTATTGTAGAGGCACTGATAGTCACCGGATCTGCTCCATTGATAGCTGGTTGCAACCTGGAGTAGATTTTATATTCAGCCGACTCATAAGATCTTTAGTCGTGATGTAATGGAAAAATAATAATAATAATAATAATATTAATAATAATAATATTAATAATAATATAAGCCTTGTAATAGCTGCCAAGATCAGGACTAGAGAACACGAACATTATGATAAAGCGTTCTGAAAATTTCCCAAGATGATAAATGCTGCATTTAGCCTGGAGCAAGTAGAAACCATTGATCATATTGTCTCAGCTTGTCCAATCCTAGCAAGGGACCGAATACTTAAAAAGACATGACAGAGTGTGTAGCTACCTCCACTGGCAGATCTGTACCGCCCTCGAAGTTCCAAACACATGAGCCGAGTGGTACGAACACTCACCAAAACCGGGTGACGTCTGTTGGATGTGTACGATATTGTACGACCAACAAATTCAAACTGGTTCGCACGATAGCGGCAAACAAACCGGATATAGTTATCCGGGATTTGGCGAAAAAATCGTGTTTGCTGATCGATGTTGCTGTAGCTTGCGATCAAAACGTCGTTACCAAGGAGGCAGAGAAAACGTCTTAAATACAAGAGTTTGGAAATCGAGATCAGCCGAATGTGGGGCGTTAAAAGCACAGGTCGTCCCGATAGTTATCGGAGCTCTGGGATTTGTTCCGCAAAATTTGAGTAAGAACTTGTCTAAACTCCCCGGTAATTCAGAGACTGGGAAGTGCAAGAAATTGCTTTATTTGGAACAGCCCACATTTTGCGTAAAGTATTGTAGAGGCACTGATAGTCACCGTATCTGCTCCTTAGGTAGCTGGTTGCAACCTGGAGTAGATTTTATATTCAGCCGACTCATAAGATCTTTAGTCGTGATGTAATGGGAAAATAATAATAATAAATATAATAATAATTAAGCCAACAATAAATTTATAAATCTGAGCTAATAACATACATTAGTAAATTGGTGAACTTTAATTCAGTATTATAAAAACGCGCGGGATAACGTTCAGCGTTATTTTTAATATCCTTTTAATTAAAAACTTCTTTGAAAATAATTTTGCTTTTAAACGTTAATTACTTAGAAATAAAACTGTTTCGTGCCATAAATGATGAGTCATAACTAGACCTCGGACTTTAGGACAAATTCCTATTTAGTTCCTTTAGGATGTTGTGAAAAAATTGCAGATGATTTCGAATCATAACAAAATATGTGTACTGAAAGCGAGTAATAGTACCTAAAAATGTCATAAAAGGGAGGTTGATGCCTATATATCTCTTTACCAAAATTGCGTAAATAAGCGATTTTCAAGAACGATATTTTAAGTGCTAAATTTTGGAATTCGTTTTATGGAAACACCAAAACTTCTCCGAAATGCAAATATTGTGTGATCGAATACGCAATCAACAACACACTGAAATCTTTCACCCAAAATACCGAACAAAAGGAGTCCTGCAAGTCAACACAATAAGGATGTTCTCGCTCGTTCCGATCAGCACGCACTTCTTAGGCAATTACACCATTCCTGATGCAGCTGCGCTGTTGACAGGTTGAGGCTTATCGCCGCAGCGCTTCGTCTGCGAAGTCCAGGCGTGGAAAGGCACAAGTGAGGCAAGAGAATACTCTCGGACAGGGGAAGATTACAAAATATATGGTTTAAAAGGGTCGTATAGTACAATATTTTTTCTTCAGTGGGTAGGAGGGACGAGTGAAGTAGTACTAGAAGAAGTGAGCATGAGAAATGTGACCAAAATTGTTTGCTCCAATCAATTTGTGTCAGTGAAAAGTATATTTTAAGCCTTCAAAATGATTTTCATAGATGAGACAGTCTTATTGTAGAAAAGTTGGAGAAAATATTGATTAAATATAATACTTCTACTTATGAAATTCAGTAAAATATCTTTTCAGTCTCTCTCATCATTGTAAAAATATTTTTTTCCTGCTTAATAAAAATTACCTGTGTGTGTGTCTGTGTGTGTGTTTGTGTGTATGTGTATGTGTGTGTGTCAGTGTGTGTGTCTGTGTGGGTGTGTCTGTGTGTCTGTGTGTGTGTATGAGTCTGTGTGTGTGTCTGTGTGAGTGTGTCTGTGAGTGTGTGTCTGTGTGAGTGTGTCTGTGAGTGTGTGTCTGCAGAGTTGGGCAGTATCGAAAAATACTTGTATTTAAAATACGTATTTTCGATACTTTTGTAATTTGTATTTTGTATCGAAAAAAATATTTAAGTATGTATTTTGTATTTGTATCGAAAATATTTCTGATAGTATTTTGTATTTTCAAAATACAAAAATACTTTTTTATTAACAAACATTCATTGGGCAAGTAAATGGAGAGGGTCCCGCCACGTGGACGAGTGGAGCCGGACCTCCGGTTTCTCCGATTACGTTTTCCCCCCGTCGTCGGTTCAACCGGAGATAACCGGAGGAGCGCTGTAATCACGGTGTAAGATATATTCTTACGCCGTGGTTCGTAATCGCGAGCTCCGATTCAATTCTCGGAGAGCAGGCTCCGCGGTGCCAGAAACGAGTGCTGCCCATGTGTGTGTCTGGTGGCCCTGTGGTTGTGCGCAGTGATTAAAAACTTGGGCTTGCGGTGTTTTTAAGAGCTGATATTTCGTTATGGTATATTTAGGTAAAAATCTTTTTTTTCCTGAGTACTTGTACTAAATGAAGCTTTGTATGAACATTTTAGGTTTATTTGAACTAAAACCGTCAATTTTATAGCGCTTAAAAGAGCCTATTTCAACATTAATGTCTATTTGTGCATATTTTACCTTTAAAAACCTAAAATGAGACTAATTTGCCTAATTTATTTTTTTTATGGCTTCTTTTACCTTTTTTTCTTCTGTGTCGCTACAAACAGACAAGAATGATATTAATTTTAAGTTACTTTTAACAACCTAAATTGCATTCGTCCTCTTGTACCTTTTATCCGCTGTCTCATTTTGTCGCCTGTAAGAGAGCGGGAAATGAATATACCGGACAAGGATCTAGCGATAAAAGTCTCCACGCCTCTATACTGCGATTTTTGTAGGAAGAGCTCTCAAGATAACTCAAATCCATCTTCGCGATGGAATATGTCACGGCATTTCGCGTCTTTCTCAGTCGTTCCGCTAGATTTCGCACAATCGCGACCGTATGAAGCAGTGCTTGCGAAACATGCGACTTCTACCGGCAAGACCGAGAAAAGACGCGAAATGCCGTGACATATTCCATCGCAAAGATGGGATTTGAGTTATCTTGAGAGCTCTTCTTACAAAAATCGCAGTATACTTCCTGACTTCGTGAGAGAAGCTGCCTCCGTTTCTAAGATAAAGCGATTGAATTTCCCCGAAAGCAAAGTGATCTTGACCGATAAGAAACATTCATTTTTTTCTTGAAAACTTGGAGAATGTATTAGTAATTTTATTGTGAGGCAAAATACGGTAGAAATAATTCTAACTACTAAACCTGATAAATAGTATTATCGCAAAATGTTCAATACTGATTCTACGTAATATTGATTTATGTTCTTACCTTTGAGAAATATAATAAATGGTCAAAAAGTGAGTTTTCTTGTAAGTTACGAGTTTTATTAGTGCCTGTTCTACCATTTAAAAAGCCTAACAGATGCTGAAAGAACCTATTTTAGGCACCTAAAATGCATATTTTAAAACCTAAAAATCCGCGGTATTCATCGGATATCCATATCATTTGTAATGTATGTTCATACTTTAAGTCTGAAAGGCACCTAGTTAATTGTCTATATTTTGCAATATTTGTCCAAAACTATCACCTCCCAAGAACTCATGGTGATGTCTTTGTACTCCTTCGCTTCTTAGCATGGACAAGATGCCTTTCAGACTTAAAATATGAACATACATCACAAATGATAGGGGCCATCTAAATTACGAAACGCAAAATTTCGAGTATTTTCAATACCCCCTCCCCCTTGTAACGCACTTCCCTATCTCTACGTATGTAACGCAGCGTAACGCTGCCTCAGACCCCCTCCCTCCCCTTAGCTTCACGTAATTTATGGATGACCCCACACTGATACCTGAAACGGGTTGAAAATTTCATTTGAAACATTTTTGTATAAAGATAGTTATATATTATATTTTTAATAATAACATTTTAAATGTGATGTGATTTTAAATGTGAATTTTGAACGTGAATGATTGTTTAAAAGGGAAAAAATAGGATAGAAGTTATTATGTGTAAAACAACGTTGGTTGTATTTTGTATTTTCAAAAGTATTTTAAAAATACTATTTTGTATTTTGTATCTAAAATACTTTTATGAAAGTATTTTGTATTTTGTATCTAAAATACTTTCGGCGAAGTATTTTGTATTTTGTATCTGAAATACATTTTTCAAGTATTTTGCCCAACCCTGTGTGTCTGTGTGAGTGTGTCTGTGAGTGTGTGTCTGTGTGTGTGGTGTGGTCTGTGTATCTGTGTGAGTCTGTGTGTGTGTGTCTGTGTGTGTCTGTGTCTGTGCGTGTGTGTCTGTGTGTGTGTCTGTGTGTGTATCAGTGTTTGTGTGTCTTTGTGTGATTCTGTCTATGTGTCTGTGTGTGTGTCTGTGTGTGTGTCTGTGTGTGTGTCTATGTGTGTGTCTGTTGGGTGTGGATGTCATTGTGTGTTCTGTGTGTTTCTGTGTGTGTCTGTGTGTGTGTCTGTGACTGTGTGCGTGTGTGTCTGTGTGTGTCTGTGTGAGTCTGTGTGTATTTCTGTGTGTGGCCTGTGTGTGTCGTGTGTCTGTGTTATGTGTCTGTGTTTTTGTCTGTGTGTGTGTCTGTGTGTATCTGTGTTTGGTTTCTCTGTGTATCAGTGTGTGTTGTCCAGTGTGTGCGTCTGCGTGTGTTTGTGTGTGTGTCTGGGGGTTTTTCTAGTGTGTGTCTGTGTGTGTGCCTGTGTGTGAGTCTGTGTGAGTGTCTTAGTGTTTCTGTGCGGGTGTCTCGTGTGTGTGTGTCCTGTATGTGTGTCTGTGTGTGTGCCTGTGTGTGTGTCTGTGTGAGTGTGTGTGAGTCTTTGTGTGGGTGTCTGTCTACGTGTCTGTGATGTGTGTCTGTGTGTGTGTCTGTGTTTGTCTATGTGTGTGTCTGTGTGTGTGTCAATGTGTGTCTGTGTGTGTCTGTGTGTGTGAGTGTGTCTGTGTGTGTGTCTGTGTGTGTGTCTGTGTGTGTGTCTGTGTGTGTGTCTGTGTGTGTTCTGTGTGTTTCTGTGTGTGAGTGTGAGTGAGTGTCTGTGTGTGAGTCTGTGTCTGGGTCTGTGTGTGTGTCTGTGTGTGTGTCGTGTGCGTTCTGTGTAGTGTTGTCGGTGTATGTGTGTCTGTGTTTGTCTGTGTAAGTGTGTGGTGTGTCTGTGTGTCTGTGTGTGTCTGCGTGTGTGTCTGTGTGTGTGTCCGTGTATGCGACTGTGTGTGTCTGTGTGTGGGTCTGTGAGTGTCCGTGTGTGTATCTGTGTGTGTTTGTCTGTGTGTCAGTGTGTGTGTGTGCCTGCGTGTGTCTGTGTGTGTGTCTGTGTGTGTCTCTGTGTGTGTCTGTGCGTGTATATGTGTGTGTTTGTCTGTGTGTCAGTGTGTGTGTGTGTCTGCGTGTGTCTGTGTGTGTCTGTCGTGTTCCTGTGTGTGTTTGTGTGTGTGCCTGAGTGTGGGTCTGCGTGTGTGTCTTAGGGTGTCTGTGTCTGTGTGTGTGTCTGTGTTTATGTGTCTGAGTGTGTGTCAGTGTGTGTGTCTGTGTGTGTGTCTGTGTGTGTGTGACTGTGAGCGTCTCTGTGTGTGTGTCTGTGTGTGCGTCCGTGTGAGTGTGTCTGTGAGTTTTGTGTGTGTTTCTGTGTGTCTCTGTGTGTGTGTCTGTGTGTGTGTTACTGTGGTGTGTTTGTGTGTGTGTCTGTGTGTGTGTCTGTGTGTGTCTGCGTGTGTGTCTGTGTGTGTGTCTGTTTGAGTGTTTGTGTGTGTGTGTCTGTGTGTGTGTGTCTGTGTGTGTCTATGTTTGTGTCTGTGTGTGTGTCAATGTGTGTGTGTCTGTTTGTGTGTCTTTGCGTGTGTCTGTGTGTGTGTGACTGTGAGCGTAATCTGTGTGTGTGTCTGTGTGTGCGTCCGTGGAGTGTGTCTGTGAGTTTGTGTGTGTGTTTCTGTGTGCCTCTGTGTGTGTGTCATTTGTGTGTGTCTGTAAGTGTGTCCTGTGTGTGTGTCTGTGTGTGTCTGTGTGTGTGTTTGTGTGTGTGTGTCTGTGTGTGTATCTCTGTATGTGTCTGTCTGTGTTTGTCTGTGTATATGTCTGTGTGTCAGTGTGTGCGTCTGTGAGTGTGTCTGAGTGTGGTGTCTGTCTGTGTGTCTGTGAGTGTATGTGTGTGTGTCTCTGGGTATGTGTGTGTGTCTGTGTGTGTTTCTATGGTTGTGTCTGTGTGTTTGTCAGTTTTGTGTCTGCTTGTGTCTGTGTGTGTTTGTTTGTGTGTCTGTAGTGTGTGTCTGTGTGTTGTATCTGTGTGTGTCTGTGTGTTACGTCTGTGTGTGTGTCTATGTGTGTCTTGTGAGTGTGTGTTTGTGTATGGGTACTGTGGTGTGTATGTGTGTGTGTGTCTGTGAGGGTGTCTGTTGTGTGCGTGTGTTAAGTGTGTGTGTGTCTGCTTGTGTGTCTTTGTGTGTCTGTGAGTGTATCTGTGTGTGTGCGTCTGTTTGTGTGTCTGTGGTGTGTCTGTCTGTTGTATGTGTTGTCTGTGTGTGGTCTATGTGTGTCTGTGTGGTGGTCTCTGTGTGTGTCTGTGTGTGTGTCTGTGTGTGTCGGTGTGTGTGTCTGGGTGTGTGTCTCTGTGTGTGTCTGTGTGTGTCTCTTGTGTGTATGTGTGTTTGTCTGGGTGTCTGTCTTTGTCTGTGCTTGTGCGTGTGTCTGTGTGTGTGTCTCTGTGCGTTCTGTGTGTGTGTCTGTGTGTGTGTCTGTGTGTGTCGGTGTGTGTCTGTATGTGTGTCTGTTGGTTTCTGTGTGGTATCTGTGTGTCTCTCTGTGTGTGTGTCTGTGTGGTGTGTCTGTGTTTGTCTGTGGGTTCGTCTCTGTGTGTGTGTCTGTGTGTACCTGTGTTTGTGTCTGTGTGTGTGACTGTGTGTGTCTGTGTGTGTGTCAGTGTGAATGTCTGTGTGTGTGTCTGTGTTTATTCTGTGTGTGTCTCTGTGTGTGTCTGTGGTTTGTCTGTGTGTGTGTCTCTGTGTGTGTCTGTGTGTAGCACATTTTGCTCGGCGCGGACAAGTTCTGCGACTTCCGCCCACCTGGGCACTCTTTGGAGTGTTCGCTAAATTAAGGGAGTTCCATGCTAGACCAGGGTGTCATGGGGCGCCAATTCCAACATTCGCGCGTCCCACTAAAAAAAAAAAAAAAAAAAAAAAAAAAAAAATCCATAAATCAATCAATCAATGAGATGGAATGAAGACATTAATTAAATCATTGTTTCCCCGCGCCTTGATGCATGTGAGCTCTTCCGCCGCCCTGCCAGGTTGCAATCAGCTACCCTCGCCGCCGACACCGGTTGGACGTCACTACATCACCGCCGTCACCGCCGCCCCAACACCGTCGCGCCCGTATCTCTCCCCCTGCCTACGTCCGCCCCCCCCGCGCCAGCTAGCCGGCTGCCGCCCCTGAGCCCGCCCGGGGTCGAACCGGGGCACCGCCCAGAGCATGTGCGGCCAGCGGGCGACACAGCTGGTGGAGTGTGGGCCAAGCGGATGGAGCTATGTGGGACCGGGAGCATGAAGCATCCACGGCGGTGAAAGGCATCTTTCACGATTTCTGCATTGAGACCCTCTACGACAGCGGTGTGATTGTAGGAGCGGTGGTGTGTGACAGTGGTGTGGTTCGACAACCCGGCCATGTGTGCCTCGTAACCTTTCAATGTTCACTCATTTGGTTTGTTGCTGTGTAGTCAGGAGCATCGCTTGGTCAGTGTGAGCCTTAATTTTGTGTTTCGCAACACTCAAGAGTTTTGTGAAAGTTAAAGTTTTGTGTAATTATTATTAAAGTTTTTTGTATTCCTTGACACGTGTGTGTGTCTCTGTAAGTGTTGTGTGTGTGTCTGTACGTGGTTCTCTTGGGTGTCTGTGTGTATGTATGTGTGTCTGTGTGTGAATCTATGTGTGTGTCTGTGTGTGTGTCTGTGTGTGTTGTATGTGTGTCCGTGTGTCTCTTTTTGTCTGTGGTTGTCTGTGTGTGTGTGTGTCTCTGTGGTGTTCTGTGTGTGTCTGAGTGTGTCAATGTGTGTGTGTGTCTGTGTGTGTCTGCGTGTGTGTGTCTGTGTATGTGTCTGTGTGTGTCTGTGTGTAAGTGTGTGTGTCTGTGTGTCCCCTGTGTGTGTCTGTGTGTGAGTCTATGTGGTGCCTGTGTGTGTGTCTGCGTGTGTGTCTGTATATGTGTGTCTGTGTGTGTGTCTGTGTGTCTGTGTGTGTCTGTGTGTGTTTCTGTGTGTGTCTGTGTGTGTGTGTCTGTGTGTCTGTGAGTGTCTGTGTGTGGTTGTCTGTGTGTGTCTCTATGTGTGTCTGTGTGTGTGTCTGTGTGTGTAGCAGTGTGTGTCTGTGTGTGTGTCTGTGTGTGTATGTGTGTGTGTCTTTGTGTATGTTTTGTGTGTCTGTGTGTGTTTCTCTGTGTGTGTAATTGTGTGTGTCTGTGTGTGTGTCTGGTGTGTCTGCATGTGATTAGTATGGTATAGGGGCTCCTGGACCAGATTTTAACACCCACATTTTTTCATGATTGAGAATACCTCTATTTTTACGCAATTATTATTAAAATGATCGTAAAATATGTAAATATACAATAGTTTATTATAATATTTCCCCTTTCCACCAAAAATCACCTATTTTTAAGCGTGAAATTTTGTGGAAAAATGAGATCCCGAATTTCCACATTTTATGCAAAGACCTAAATGAATATATTTTTAATATAAACTAATTAAGATTATTATTATTTTTATAATTATTATTTATTTAAAATTCAATCATGTAAGAAACTTAATTCAACAATATCTTTCTCCATAAGCCCTTTATATACCAATCTTAAGTCTTAGCTATTAATATTTCTTTTATATCAGTTTCTTTTATACAATTAGCATATCTATTTGGTAAGATTATACTATATATTTGTCCTTGTATACTTGTTTTTAGATGTAATACTATTTTAATTCCATATTTTGTATCTATTTGCATTATATCATCAATAGGGTATTCGTGATCTTTTATCAATTCTGTTATCTTTTTATGAAGTTTAATATGATGTATAGCTTGATTCAGTTTTGATATAATATCCATTTCTAGGCCTTCTTAAATGGATATTATATGAAACTGAATCAGTAACATATCATATTAATGTTCATAAAAGATAATGAAGATAAAAGAGGATATTCTATTGCTGATACAAGACAAAATGGAGATAAAATATGGAATTAAATGGTATTACATCTAAAAACAAGTATACAAGGACAAATATATAGTATAATCTTACCAAATAGATATGCTAATTGTATAAAAGAAACTGATATAAAAGAAATATTAAAAGCTAAGAATTTAAGATTGGTATATAAAGGGCTTATGGAGAAAGATATTGTTGAATTAAGTTTCTTACATATTGAATTTTAAATTAAAATATTTAAATTTTCAAATTTTTTAATTAAAATATTTAAATTTCCAAATTTTTTAAATTAATATATTTTTTATTTAAATACTTAAATTTCATCAATTAAAATATGATAAAATTAGTATTTTCATTATCATTTTCATCTTCAATACTACTATTTTCATCATCAATACTAATATTTTCATCTTCAACATTATCTATTTTACTATTTTCAACATCAATACTACTATTTTCATCTTCAGCATTATCAATTTTACTATTTTCATCATCAATATTAATATTTTCATCTTCAACATTATCTATTTTACTATCTTCAGCATCAATATCAATATTTTTATCATCAGCATTATCAATATTAATATTTTCATCTTCAACATTATCTATTTTACTATCTTCAGCATCAATATTAATATTTTATCTTCAACATTATCTATTTTACTATTTTCAGCATCAGTATTATCAATTTTATCATCAATATTTTTATCTACAATATCATTATCCATTGTTTTCTTAATTTGTGCTACAAATTCATATTTTTACCATCAAAATTAATATTTTGACATAATTCAAAGTTTGATGAATGCATAAGACATTCAAATCCTAAATTATTTAATCTCTTTATCATCTCCATTTATAGCATAAAAAATTATAAGTTTTTATATCAAATAAAACTGTACATATTTACACTTAAATTTATCAATAAAAAAATATACTAATAAAAATATTTATTAATAAATAACCATGAATCGAACGCAGCTGTATACGTATTGTAAATTTAATAATATTAAAGGATGTGCCAAAATGGGAAAAGTAGAACTTATGAAAATTGTAAAAGAGCATCAAGATAAAAATATTATAAAAAAACAAAATATATTTAATTTTCATGATGATATATTTTCATCAGATAAGATATTAGAAAATAGAATAAACATTTATAAAGCTAATGGAGCATGGAATAATAGAATTGTAGATTGGAGATTTAGTTTAAATAATAATCATTATGATTTAGAAAATTATTTAAAGACAATAGCATTAGATGTAGAATCAAAAATTATTGAAATGAAATATACTCATAGTAATATTGCATTAGTAGCTTCTGTAAAATATGTAGAATTAGAATTATCTGGAGAAATAAAAAACATATTTTAAACATCATTTTCAATCGAATCAACATACTATTTCTAATAATCAATTCATATCCGAAAAGATTCACACTATGAATTATGAAATTATATCTAAATTTGATAATTATAATGCAAAAAATACTAAATATAGATTTGATAAAGTATTATTTATAGATTTACAATCGGATAAATACAACCCATTAAACGTAGGTAGCTATATTCCATTACCAGATTGGGTAAAATTGAAAAAATGTTGTATAAACGTAAAAAATATTAAAACAAATAAGTTCACATGTGAAAAGAAAGAAAATTTTAGATGCTTTGAATATGCATTAGAGAGTATATTAAATCCTCTATCGCATCATACTGATAGAGCTATTAAATATGATATTACAAAATATGAATCTTTAAATATATCATATCCAGTAGATATAGTACCATTAAATATAAGAAGATATGAAGAATTTTTGAAAGTATCAATTAATGTTTATGAAATTAAAGATACTTTTATTGAATTATACTATTGTAGTGAAAATTATAAAAAATTAGAAAAACATGTTAATATATTAATGTTTAAAGACCATTGTGTAGGTATAAAAAATATAAGTAGCTTATTAAAAGGTCAAGTTCATCGTAAGAATGTAAAAAAATATTATTGTTTAAAGTGTAATAAAAATTATAATAATGAAAAAGCATTAAATGAACATATTGATCAATGTATTCATGATAAAATAAGTATTAAAATGCCTAAATATCCTATAAGAGAATATAAATCTTTTGGTGCCGAACAATATCATCCATATGTTGCAACATGTGATTTTGAATGCACATTGGAGAAACTTAAAGAACAATTTATGAATTCGGAATATATTCATAAGCATATTCCTAATAGTTATTGTTTTACATCTAATTTAATACCTAATGATGATAATTATAAATTTGTGAAGCAACATTAAAAAGATCGAAAAATATTGACGAATTAATGCAATCATTTAATGAAGAACTTATAAAAATGGGACAATATTATACTAAAGAATATTTGCATAGAAATATTAAATTAGAATGGACATTGGAAATGAGTAAATCTGATTATAAAAATGCTACATCATGTCACATTTGTAATAGAAATTTTGAAGAATTTAAATTAAAAAAAGTAGTAGATCATGATCATATTACTGGTAAAGTACGAGGAGCAGCGTGTAATATATGTAATTTAAATTTACGTCTCCCAAAATATATCCAATTCTATTTCATAATTTAAAATATGATTCTATATTATTTTTAAGAACATTAATAAAACTTGGTGAAAATTATTCAGATTTAAAAATTATACCAAATTCTTTGGAAAAATTTTAACATTCTCTAAAAAAG
Organism: Acheta domesticus; assembly: GCA_031308135.1. NCBI lineage: Eukaryota > Metazoa > Arthropoda > Insecta > Orthoptera > Gryllidae > Acheta > Acheta domesticus. Next base: position 16,712 of record JAHLJT010007269.1, read on the forward strand.
TAATTATAGGTCAAACACCTACTTCATATACTATGTGGAGTTGTAATAAATGTAAAAAAAGATATTATATCTTAGATGAAAAATTATGTTGCGGCGAAGAAAAACAAAAAATACCTAAAGGAATTCTTATGAATGATATTATTGAATTTAGATTTATTGATACTTATAGATTTTTAAGTACTAGTTTAGATCAAGCTGTAAAACATTTAGGTGAAGTAAATAATGCATATTGTACTCATTGCAAATCTAAACAAGCTATAGAAAATGTAAAATTTCAACCTATTGATGAAAATGATATATTAAAAGCGAATGCAACATGTAAAATATGTAATCATCACGTTTCTAAACCAATTACATATAAAAAAATTAATAATGTATGTAATACATTCAAGAAAGAAGATATACATTTAGTATTACAAAAATAATTTTATCCATATGAATGGGTCGATAATTATGATAAATTTGAACAAGAAATATCATATGACGAAGTAAATTGGAAATCTGTTTTAAATAATAAAAAAGTGATTTAAAATTTGTAAAATATATATATGAACATTTTAAATGTAAAAATTTTGGTGATTATCATGATTTATATCTAAAACTAGATTCTATATTATTAAGTGATGTATTTAACAATTTTAGGGAAACATGTTATAAAAATTATGGATTAGATCCCGTATATTATGTATCAGCACCACAATTAGCGGATCATGCATCATTAAAACTTACAAATCAAAAATTAGATCTTATTATTGATCAAGATTTATATGAATTATATGAGAAAGGTATACGTGGTGGTATTTCAATGATTCCAAATAGATATGCATTATCTAATAATTGTTATTTCTACGACGAAAAATCGCCAAAAAACTATAAAACTACCGAAAGAAAAAGCTGAAAAATAGGTATTTACAATAGTAAAAAACATTTAAGTTATATAATGTATTTAGATTGTAATAATTTATACGGACATGCTCTAAGTCAACATTTACCAATAGGAAATTTTAAAAAAGAAACGAAAATATTTACAATGGATGACATTTTAAATTTATCTGATGAAGGAGATAAAGGATATACATTTGAAGTAGATTTAAATATTCCGAATCATTTACATGATACATTTAAAGATTTTCCACTATGTCCGGATCATTATATTCCAGATATTAATGAATTATCTAATTATCAAAAAGATCTTAGAAATAAAGGTATAGGAAATATACCCAAAAGATGTAAAACTTGTGAATTCATTAAAAGAGAAAATAAAATATGATATTGATTATAGAATGTTAAAATATGTAATACAACAAGGTATAATTGTTACTAAAATTCATCAAGTTATATCTTATGACCAAAAACCATGGTTTAAAAGCTTATATTGATAAAAATACTGTACTAAGACAAAAAGCAAATAATGATTTTGAAAAAGATTTCTTTAAACTTATGAATAATTCTGTATATGGTAAACAAATGAAAATGTACGAAAAAGATGTGATGTAAAACTTCTATCTAGCTATAAATCATTTCAAAAACATAAAGATTATGATACAAGAACAATTATTGATGAAGATCATGTATTATTATATCGAAAAAAGAAAACAGTAACATTAAATAAACCAATTATGGTGGATTTGTAGTTCTTGAATTATCAAAATTATTAATGTATAAATTTTATTATGATGTTTTAAAACCAAAATATCGTAATAATATGAAACTATTAGGAACTGATACTGATTCCTTTATAATTTATGTTGAAACAATGATATTCATGATTGATATAAAAGAAAATATTAATCATTTTGATTACATTGCGGATATCTTTTAGAATCTATACCTCATGCAAATAATAAAATACCAGGTAAATTTAAAGATGAATATTTAGGTATACCAATTAGAGAATTTGTAGGATTAAGATCTAAAATGTATTGCATTTAAAACTGATTGTATTGAAAAGAAGGTATGTAAAGGTATTAGAAAACAAAATATTGAGAAAATGAAATTTGATATGTATAAAGATACATTATTTAATGATAAAGAGACATATGAAGATATATATAATATTACATCGAAAGAATATACATTATATACAATAAAGTCGAGGAAAATTGCTCTATCACCGTATGATGATAAGAGATATTTAATTAATAATATTAATACTTTACCCTATGGATATATAGCAAAAAAATGAGATACATAATATATAACTAATCAATATATATGAAATAAAATATTAAAAATTAAAGAAATAAAATATTAAAATTTAAAAAGGATAATATATTAAAATTTAAAGGAGATAATATATTAAAATTTAAAGAGATTATATATTAAAATTTAAAAGAGATATATTAAATTTTAAAAGAGATAATATATTAAAAATTAAAAGAGATCTATTTAATTGATAAAGATGATTGATGTATATTTCTTTTCATATGATATTTTTAAATAATATTTACTTACTAAACATCCACAAGAACATTTTACTTTCGTGTTTATGTATTCTTTACATTCATAATCAAATCCATCAGATTTATAAGGCTTTTTATAAAATTCATTATATCCTTTTTCTATTTTACACACAGTACATTTTCGTAATTTATTTAATCTTCTTCTATGAACATCTGTTTGTTGATGTTGTAATAAATAACTTTAACGATTGATTCACCACAATCACAATTTACTTTCTCCATTATTTATATAGGAAAAAATTATATAAGATAAAATTATATAAGATAAAATTATATAAGATAAAATTATATACTTTTAATTAGATTTAAAACATCTTTTAATTTTGTAGTAATCTGTGATATTGTAGAATTATTTTTACTACAATTAATGTTGAAAAGAGATAAACTAAATTTTTCGGCTTTTACTAAAGTATTTAAATATTCATTATATTCATAGTATATATTATCTTTAAAGAAATAAATTCTACCATTCATATATCTAAATGCTGCATCCATTGATGGTGGTATTCCCGAAAAATCTTTCGATATCATACCAATATATTTCTTTTTAGAGTACATTCATCAATTTCAGCATAATATATATCATTGTAAAATATGTATGTTTTACCCGAATTAAAATTTAATATTGCATGAATTTTTGATTGTGATGGTAAATCCATATCATTAATTTCTTTTGGATATCCACTTACTAAATTAAGACCAGGATAATTAATCATATAATATTTATTATCAATAAAAAATAAAATTTCCCCCGAAGGTCTTTGATAAATAGCTGTAATTCCTCCAAAATCACTCGGTAAAAATGATAACCAATGTTGAATAAGTTGTGGATGATTAATTTGATTTGTTTTTAAATTATAATCCAAATCCATTCTTCATATAATACATATAATATATCATGTATAATTAAAAAATGATGAATATTTTTAATATTACATAAAGATGGAATATTTTTCGGTAAAGATGGAATATTTTTTCGGTAAAGATGGAGATTTATGACCATATAAACTTTGAATTGCTAAATATCATCAATATGTATATCTAATAAACCATTATAATAAGCATACATAATAGCATTTCTATTATTTGTATGTTCAATTCCTAATGTATGTCCAATTTCATGAAGTAAAACGGAAAATAGATATTTTTTCCTGGTGAAATATTTTTATCTTTATTATAATACCAATCTTCATCTAAATCAATATGAATTTCTAATGGCGAATTATTTGCATTAGGAAATTTTGCATGCGCTAATATACCACCTTTTCCATCAAATTTATTAGAACACATATTTTGATCTCTTTGACATTGATGTAAACCACGTTTATTGGAAATAATTATATCAGGATATAAAATATCTTTTTCAACTTTAAATTTGTATGACATGACCATGTTTGAAATGCTAATTCAGCTAAATTCGATATTTCCTCATTTACATTACTATAATACCATTTTATTATATTCTTATTCCATTTTTGTGAAGATGATTTAAAATGTGTATCATGTACTCCGCATCGTGGTTGATTTAATAAATCTAATGTATCGCTATTTAATTCTCCATCTAATGGCAATTGATAATATTCTTGAAATTAAGAATTGCATCACTACCATCATCCTTTTCCGAATTATATCCATAACTCACTAATTTTTCAATAGCTGATTCACATAGTAGAAACTACCATATGAACAATACATGATGCGAATGATAATAAATTAAACCACATTTATAATGCAAATTATTTCCATCTTATTTTTGGAAACTATACAATATTAGATTTTTCAATCCAAGAATTATGAGATTGATCAAAACCTAGCCATTTACATATACTTTATTTCCTTTTGTTTTTAATACTTTTTCTACTAAATATATATCAGGATATATTCGTTTTTTTGCAATTCATATTCATAGAATGAACCTTGAATATCTTTAAGATGATAAACAATGGGTTTAGAATGAATAATTTTATCAATTTCAAAAATTTCTGTGGACCAATTACCAGTATAAGATTTATCAAATACTGATTTAATTTACTTACTCTTACTTTATCACCAATTTTAATTTCGGTAAAATAAATGTCTTATCTCTTTTATAAACCGTTTTTAATAAAATTTTTTTCACTAAAAGTATTCACATCAATAGGTTTCATTTGAATATTATGATGTGTAGTATGATTATATTCATCTATTAATTTTGGAAGTATATTTATCCATTTATAATTACCTTGAATATCAAATTGTTTCCACATTTTTTCTTTTAATGTTCTATTTAATCTTTCATCTACTGATGCTTTTAATTCAGAAAAAGTAGAATAATGATGAATATTATATTGTTTCATAAGATGTTGAAATCTTTATTATAAAATTCTTTACCACGATCTGTTTTGTAAATTGTAGGTATTCTCTTATTTTTAATATATTATTCATAGCTGCACTACATCTAATCCAGATTTACTTTTAACTGGTATTGCCCATGCATATTTTGAAAATACATCAATAACTGTTAAAATATATGCATATCCATTATTATTTTCGAAATACCATTTAATTGTCCCGAATTCATTTCTACTAAATCTGCTTGCCATAATTCATCAAGTCCTAATGTGATAACGTTACGTCGTGGAAATTTTTTTCGCATAGGTTTATGTAATTCATCAATGATGTTTCTCTAATATTTAGTTTTTTTTTACAAATTTACTTTTTTTCTTCCCACATATTGCACATACTCCCTCTATCTCAATTTTTTATTTTTTGTTATTTTCTCTTTATTTGAAATGTATCAGTATTCGTTTTTACATCTTAAACAATAAGTATCCATTTATATAGCTTCTAATTGTATATGAATAAATATTTGAATCTCAAATGTATAAGGACTAGGATCATGTTTAACATATTTACTATGGTGTAAATATATTTTATCTCCTTTATTGAATTTTAACGGTTGATTTAAATCATATGCATTTTCCTCCTCATCTGGTGATATGACTAAGATATAAAGATATTTAAACTCTGTTTTGTGTTATTTTAAATTGATAACTGAAAAAATATATTGAAATATACCATTCCTCACGTCTCATCAAAAGCGTGGCTGTAATCATGTCCTGTTCCAAATTTATTAAGATTGGGCGCCAGAAACAGGTTACATGAATTACTATCAAAGTTTTTCTATCTGATTTAACAAAATTATCTAAACATCCAGCTAGCTTGGGTCGATGGGTCCGGATACAAATACTCGCTATCGCCTCGATAGCCGATTACCTGAATCTGCCAACTATACAGTATGGCGTGGAATCTGAAATGTAATAATTATGCTTTCAACTAATTAAAAATTATGATTGACAAATGAAAAAACTCTTTCTTTTCCAAAGAACAAAATTCAACAATTTATTTAACTTTTAAATTAAAACAATTAATTAGATGGTCATGACCCCTTCTGAATAAATTGTCTCTTTTATACTGCAGTATTTTTTTACCGTTTTTTGCATGCCAACGCTCCGTAGTCGCTTCTCACTTGGCCGTTGTTAATTCCAAGTTACGCTTCTCTCTTCCGGTCTTGCGCCGCCGCTGACACGTCCAGTCCACACTGCCTAAACTATCTGTTAGTCTTGTCCGACGCTCCCGGTTCCTAATCTCTCCCACCGGTTATGTAGACTATTGAAGTCCAGCTGCAATGTCCGAAAATCTGAACAAGTCCTCCGAAATCACTTCTGGTAAATTATTTCAAAGTCCGAAAACAAACTATCACTTCTCTCACAAGACAAAGTCCGAAACAAGCTATACAAGTCTCACTTTCCCTCTATATTGCCTACAAACGATCTTTACGCTACGGCACCCAGAGTCAGAATGTTCGATCTATACTCCACGACACCCAGAGACGGAATGTACGATCTTCACTCTACGACACCCCGAGTCAGAATGTTCGATCTATACTCCACGACACCCAGAGACGGAATGTACGATCTTCACTCTACGACACCCCGAGTCAGAATGTCCTGTTTAATGCATTTTTAAACCCTTCATGGCTCGGTAGGCGTCCATCCTTCTATTATTTCAAAACACGGCGGCAACATTCGACTATCTGATCTTTTATAGCCAACCCGTGCGTCTCTTACAAATCCAAGTAGCCGCGACTTCCGTCAGTCATTCGTTTTTGCACCAATTCCCTCTTAGGTTCTTCAGCCATCTAGCCGGCGTCCTGACGTCATCAAGGCCCGTGAATAGTTTGTTGACCTTGCCAACCTCCGCGCCGTCGTTGCTAAGGCCACATACCGCCATATTGGATGCCTATTTATCCACCCCATGTCTAACTAACATCATTAAATAAAATCCATCGTATTCTGGTATATCACAATATGGTGCTTTAATATAACTATAACCTTCATCATAATTAGGTAAGTAGAATAGAAATTGTTCACCCATTAAATATTTAACACGTATATTCATAAACGTAAATATATTATTTTTTAAATATCGTAAATTTATTGCATCATAATCTTGAATTGGGATCTAAAATAGTATGTACACTATTTTTTAATTGTTTAACATTTACAGCATCATCATCATTTATTCCTGCACCTACTTTATGTAATATTTTACCATGAAAATTATAATCATTGAGACCATATATATCTTGTGGCATTTATTATAGTACAATGGAAAGGATTAAATGAAGAAGTAATTGATAACCTGCTACATAACTTGAATCTTTAGGTTTAATATATATTTTATCTCCTTTTTTTAAATAATGGGTAGATTGAAATGATTAAGTTCTTTTTTATCACCTACACCTAATGATTGCACATTGAGAATTAAATCTTTTAAATCAATATTTGATTTAATATGCTTAATTTTACAATCATAAAATATTTCAATAAATGGTAGACTATAAAAATAAAAAGTATTCATTTTTTTACCCAATTCACCATATAAAATAATAAGATATTGTGCTATATTATTGAGTTGTTTCATTGTTACAACATCATCCTCTTCTATTCCAGCACCTACTTTACGTAATAACTTGTTGTGAAAATTATAATTTCCGGATGTACCTATGATAGGTAAAGATGCTATAAGTGATTCAGTTTCTTCAATATGTTTTTTCATAAGATTTTCACTATTTAGACCATATATATCTTGTGGCATTTATTATATTTGAAATTTCGGCCCATGTATAGTTCATTGATATCATTTTTAATACAAATATGCATAAATGACCACAAATAAATTCATTAAAATTTTGAATTCTCTCCGCATTATAATATAAATGTTGAGATCCAATATATTTGACTAACTGCGATGGAGGATATCCACCAAATGAATCAAAAATATATTTATGTATATTATTTTTAAAGTAACATATCCAATGTGTTCCGATACTTTTAGATGTATCCATATTTACAACGCCGCATTCATTTTTTCGCAATATTTTAGGACATTCATCAATCATAAATACTCCTCGAAAATGTGGAATTTTAAGATATTGAACACATTGTTTGATATCATAATTACTAAGTGGATATGGATATTTATTTATTAATGTTTTTGATATAGAAATAGGATCTATTTTCTTTTTTTTTAAGCCCTGTTCCTTTTTTTTCCATTTCCAAATTATGACGTTTCATTTCTTCTAATTCAGATTTATTTTTCTTACTTGATTGAACACCATCATAAATAGCTTTAGCACCACTTATTAATAATGGTCCTAATGCTGCTAATAGTGCTCCAATAAATCCACCATATTTTCTTGATTGTAATTTTTTAATGGATTGAATGGGTAAATTTAATGACATACCAGATCCTTTCTTTATACTATCATTTTTATCTTTTATTTGTTTAGGTGATAAAGATCATCAAAATTAATATTTCTAACATCATCTGGTGATAATGTAAAAGTTATAGATCTCACTCTCGACATTTATTACTATATAAAAAAGGGTATTATTTTTTATTATATTCCCCAATTAGGTTCTATTCCCATACCTAATTTTCTTTTTGCAAACATAGTTCCAGTTACTGCAGTAGCATACATTCTTTCTTTCAAATCAGCATCTTTACTAAATATTCGTTTTTTAGCTTCATTTTGTAATATTTTATCAGCTTGATGCCTAGATTCTATATCTTTATGATCTCTATATGCAATATCATGGTATTTACAAGCTTCATCTAATGGATTAATACCTTTATCCCCACGTTCTAATCTATCTTTAAGATTTGTACCAGGACCACAATAATTATATCCTGGAAGATGTAATTCGAATGGTAAATGATTAATAGCCCAATTTAAAATTCCAGCACCATGTTTTTCAGATTTCCAAAATGTATGAAGTATATTATGTAAAAATCGTATAAGGTATGGAATTCCTTTAGGATTATGAGTAATAAAATCTTGAAATTTACCTGTAAGCATCTTTATGATACTTACTTTTTCGTTAAAAAAATTATCATTACCAGCTTTTTCTTCACCATGTATCACCAATAATCTATCGATAAGCTCTTGTACATCATTCATCCAAACATATTCAACAGGTTTTTCATTATATTTTTTTATTATACCCATTCCTGTTTTAGGTGATGTAACAGATTTTGTTCTATGTTTTTTTTGCTCAGCCCATAATCCTTTAAAGATCTTATTCCATTTTTCTCCAACATTTGATCGAACTTGATTAGTATTTGGATCATAATCTTTAAAAATAAGATGTGTTTTAATTGCAATTTCTTTATAATTTTCTAAATCTTCATCTGTATATTCAATATCTGATAATGATTTATTTGTTAATAGACCTAATAATCCATCAGTACCTTCATATTTTTTCCCTTCTACAATTATATTATTGTTATCAAAGTCCACTTTTGTATCACCAATATATTTATATTTTCCTACAGGTCTAAAACCAAATGCATGATCATTAGCATTATTAAGATATTCAGTTAATTTAGGTCCTAAATGTGTAATTTTTTCCATTTTTTTCTTTTCTATAGCTTCTATTGCTTTCAATTGTTTTTCTAATTCTAATCTTTTTGGAGTATCTGGTGATTCATATAATTTCTTTTCAAATGATGATTCTGATGGTGTTGATGGTATTGGAAATAAAGTATCAACATCAAAATCATATTTTTTAGGTACTAATTGCTTATTATCATGTTCATTTTCAATAGAATGAATAAGTTCTTTACCAATGTGATCTACTTTACCAACTAAATCATCTAATTTATCTATAACAGGTTGATCTTCTTTTTTATATTTTTCATATTGATTACGATCATGTTGTTTCCATTCTCGCAATGTATCTTTTATTTTTACCTTCTCTTCTCTTATTTTTTTCCGCTTATATTTCGTAAACATTTATAAAGCAAAAAAAATATGTTTAAAAACACAAACAGGAATAATATTGTGTCTGTTTAAACAGACAGACAGAATAATATTGTGTCTGTTTAAACACACAGGAATAATATTGCGTCTGTTTGTTCTGTTTAAACACACACTTTTTATATCTTATTTAAAAATAATTGTATTTTATTCCTATATTTACCATTATTTAATTTTCGTGTCATATCTATTGTTATAAATCCATATGGTTCATTCCAACATTTTTGGCATAATTTTTTTAATTCATCTAATTTCATATCACATCCTACAAATTCATGATAAATATGATTAAGATTAAGATCATCTTGTCTAAAATTATTTAAAAAATTTAAATTATCTCTTATCAATTGCTTAGGAATTTTTGAATGTTTGTGCTAAATACCAACAATCTATACCTTTATGTCTACCACGTGTAAAATATTCTCTTACAACATCTTGTTTCTCTAATATGTAATCGTCGAATAATACTAATGAATTTTCTTCACATTCATCTAGTGGTATGATATCATCAGGATGAGATATAAATGTAATAATATCATTTTCGAGTTTATTACACTTATTCATAAAAGTCTGATATTTATCTTGTTCAAAAGATTTTGAATATATGTATACATGATTAATTTTATCCCAATTTAACCATCCAGGACACATAATATAATTATCTAACAATAAGGATGTTTTACCACATCCACTAGGTCCTATAATAGCACATCTTATCGAAGATGGTAATAATGCTCCATGTTTCAATGTTTCATGTTTATTTCGTAATCTTATTTTGGATTCCAATCAATTTTTTTGCTCATTTAAATGAGTATAATTTTGAAGCTAAACGGTACATCTTCAACATTAAGTAAAAAACTTAATACACCAATATATAATTTTTCTACAGTTGCATGTGTTGGATTCTATTCTACATTTCTAACACCTAATGTAACATTAAATAATAATAAATTATATTATGAACATAAAAAAGAAACGCATGTTATCATAATTCCACCAGGGCAATATAATATTGAAAATTTAGAAAAATATATACAATCACAATCACCATTTAATTCAACAAATATTACTATTAAACCACATCGTATTCTTAGTAGAATTGAAATTAAGAGTGGATTTAAATTAAATTTGATGCTGCAGATTCTATTGGATCATTACTAGGATTTCAAAATCAAATTGTTAAAAAAAACGAACCTACTATTGGTAATAAGGTTCCTAAATTCATTCCTTTTGAAACCATTGATGTACATTTTAACTGTGCTGAAGGTATGATTCTAAAAGAAAATGATGAATTTCATAGAGAAACAAATATTCTAACATCATTTAAACCTCAACTTAATTATCAAATGCCAATTATTTATGAACCAGCATATCCATTATTTGTACCTGTTTGTAATAAAATGCAACGTCTTCATGTTAAAATCACAGATGAGTATAATGAGGAAATCGATTTTAATGGTGCTATGGTTACTATTATTTTAGAATTAAAAAAATAATTTATGTTTTTTCCCTCATAAATGGATAAAATTGAAAGTTATCAATGGCAATCATTTCCTGCTACTGATCGTAGTAAGAATAATATTGGAGTACCAAATAAAACAACAGATATTTATTTGAATGTAGGTGATGGATGGATGCATTCCGAAAGAGCAGAATTGTACATCAATTATAAAATTATACATAAAAATGGATCTGATTATTCTGCATACGGAGGTAAATCAAATGTTAAACTTATTGATAATTTTGTACCTTATTTATTTTCATCTATTAACGTTACAAAAAGAGGACAAAATATATTTAGATTAGATTATCCTGGTATTACATCAACAGTTTTACAAAAAAGTACTTTTTCAACAAATGAACTCATTCCATTAGATAATGCTGGTATTAGTTCAAATCCAAAACTTCAACAAAAAGAAGATGAAGTTCTCTATCCATTGAGATTGTTAGGTGGTTTTTTCAAAGATTTCAAAGAAATTACTTGGGAAGGAGATTTTACAATATCTTTTACGTGGTCATCGAGTATGAATGATGTATTGTATCGTTGGGCAGTAAAAAAAATCAGATGGTAGTTTAGATGTTACAACATTACCTGGAGAAGGAAAAATAGTTATAGAAAATTTTGAAATTAATGTACCAATTGTTTATTATGAACCTTCTTATGCTATAGAATTTAAGTCAAATCTAATAAAAAATCCTATATCTACCATTTCATTCTATGATTTACAAACATTTGAATTAACTGGAATTATTGGAAAAAAGAATTTTGAAATTGATATTACCAATTATTACCATTCATTGCAGTATGATATGCCATATTTTGTTTTCGTAGTATTTCAAACAAATAGAATTGATAACCAAGAAAAAGATTCCAGTGAATTCGATCATTGTTCTCTACAAAATATTTCATTAAAAATTGGTCGAAATGAACAATTTCCATCAGACTTATGGAATATAAACCCACCATCGACTTATAAAAAAGCATATCGTTCATTTACAGAATTTAAAAGAATTACAAATAATAATAATAAAAATGTTGAAATAGCAATATCACCATTTGTTTATATCACTAGATATCCAATTTATTTGATAAATACATACATTAGAAAAAATGTTGATGCTGCTCAGAAAACATCTATGAAAATATGTGCTACATTTCACAATGCTATTCCTAATAACACAATTGGGTATGTTATAATGTATGGTAAAAAGAGTTTAACATATGACTTTCAACATAGTTTAATTCAAGAAAATTTTTAATATAAATGGAGAAAAAAGGATGTTGGTATCAATGTATTCATAGTATTATGAAATGGGTGATTAGAATATTTCGGGCAATGAAAATGGTTCAAGTCACTAAATTGTGACCTATTACATACACTGTCATTCAATTTTGATCAATAATATTAAGTTTAGGCACATTGTAATTCATTTTGACCTATAATATTAAGTTTAGGCACATTGTAATTCATTTTGACCTATAATATTAAGTTTAGGCACATTGTAATTCATTTTGACCTATAATATTAAGTTTAGGCACATTGTAATTCATTTTGACCTATAATATTAAGTTTAGGCACATTGTAAATTCATTTTGACCTATAATATTAAGTTTAGGCATGAATATAAAAGTTTATTTAGCAAAAGGACCAGGTTGTGGCACGAGTTGCGATCCTGAATTAACAGGACGACTCTTTAATTCACGACTACCATTCCATCATTACTGTGCAATGATGCAAATGATGGAATTGGAGCCCTGTGTCCACACTTCTCTCGCGCAGTGCATTCCACCCGATAAAATTTCGGACCTTCTATATAAAGGACATTACCAATGTTTGGATTCTTATGGATTTTACATACTTTTAGCAATTTATTCCACGCAAACTTGTAACACTAATGTACTAACAAATTAATGAATGAGTGTAATAAAATTTAAATTATAATGTTTATATTTTTTATAATATATTCTTATCATTACAAATGATTTAAAGTAATAAAACGCTGCATGAAACGCACCAAATTCCCTTCTTTGTCTTCAACGACAAAGACATACGTAAAGAGTGAAACAGAGATATAACCACTTGAGATAGCGCGACGAAGATGCTCCTGCAGAGAGAGAAGGAGATATGACCACTTGAGATAACGCGACGAAAGCGCACCTGCAGAGATAACACGCGTTATCAAGGTATGCTTGCGAATGTATACTCTTGTAAAACTCGTAAAATGTGAATGTTATTGAATTTTCATTAAATATTATTGAATTATGTTTTCTTTTTCCGTAAGTGATATTTGTTCAATAATTCCTAGACCAGATATTTTTCCATAATTTTTATGGGACTTATTTCTCAGTGATATTTGTTCAATAATTCCTAGACCAGATTTTTTTCCATAATTTTTATGGGACTTATTTCTCAGTGATATTTGTTCAATAATTCCTAGAGCAGATTTTTTTCCATAATTTTTAAGGGACTTATTTCTCAGTGATATTTGTTCAATAATTCCTAGACCAGATTTTTTTCCATAATTTTTATGGGACTTATTTCTCAGTGATATTTGTTCAATAATTCCTAGACCAGATTTTTCATAAATTCGGGATCTCATTTTTCCACAAAATTTCGACGCTTAAAAATAGGTGATTTTTGGTGGAAATGGGGAAATATTATAATAAACTATTGTATATTTACATATTTTACGATCATTTTAATAATAATTGCGTAAAAATAGAGGTATTCTCAATCATGAAAAAATGTGGGTGTTAAAATCTGGTCCAGGACCCCCTATACCATACTACTCATGTGTGTCTGTGTGTGTCTGTCTGTGTGTCTCTGTGTGTCTGTGTGTGTGTCTGGGTAATGTCTGTGTGTGTCTCTCTGAGTGTGTCTGTGTGTTTGTCTGTGTGTGTCTGTGTGTGTGTCTGAGTGTGTCTGTGTGTTTGTCTGTGTGTCTCTGTGTGTATGTCTGTGTTTGTCTGTGCGTGTGTCTGTGTGTGTGTCTCTGTGTGTGCGTCTTTGTGTGTCTGTGTGTGTCTGTGTGTTTCTGTGTGTGTATCTGTGTGTGTCTGTGTGTGTGTCTGTGTGTGGGTCTGTGTTTGTCTCTGGGTTCGTCTGTGTGTGTGTCTGTGGCTGTGTGTCTGTGTATGGGTCTGTGTGTATGTGTGTGTGTGTCTGTGTGTCTCTGTGTGTCTGTGTGTATCTGCGTGTGTGTCAGTGTGTGTCTGTGTGTGTGTGTGTCGGTTTGCGTGACTGGGTGTGTAATTGTGTGTGTGTCTGTGTGTGTGTCTCTGTGTTGTCTGTGTGTTTGTCTGTTTGTGTCTCTGTGTGTGTGTCTGTGTGGGTGTCTGTGTGTGTTTGTAGGTGTGTTTCTGTGTGTGTGTCAGTGTGAGTGTCTGTGTGTGTGTCAGTGTGTGTGGCAGTGTGTTTGTCTGTGTGTATGTGTGTGTGTCTGTGTGTGTGTCTTTTTGTTTGACTGTGTGTGTCTGCGTGTGTCATGGTGTGTGAGTGAATATGTGTGTTTCTGTATGTCTGATTGTATCTGTGTGTGTCTGTGCGTGTGTCTGTGTGTGTGTCTGTGTGTGTATGTATGTGTGTCTGTGTGTGTGTCTGTGTGTGTGTATGTATGTGTGTCTGTGTGTTGTGTGTCTGTGTGTGTGTGTCTGTGTGTATGTCTGTGTGTGTGCCAGTGTGTGT